>JAOXYF010000084.1:0-15250 GCA_028565775.1 Sternarchorhynchus goeldii | reverse complement strand
TAGAAGCCTTCTATCCACTCCCACTATCAGAATTCCAGAAATTAATCTCATCACTTAATTGCACATCTAGTACACTATTACTCAAAGAGGTATTACCAGTTATGATTAAACCTCTTCAGATGGTAGCTAACTCATCATCTTGGGGCACATGAGAAGCACTTTGTGTGCTAGAGGGAACCTTTTATAGAAACGACAAGGAAGCATACACACAGGCTTGGGATACTTTGAACAAATGCGATGGGCACCCGTTTGTAGTCCAGAGAGCGTTTCGAGGAAAACTGAATAGCTGGCCTAAGATTGGTCCAAGAGAATCTTTCAAACTAAGGGAGTTTAGTGACGTCCTCACCACCTGCAAGAATGCAATGTCCCATGTGCACGGTCTAAAGGTTTTAGATGATTGCGAAGAGAGTCTAAAGTTGCTACAGAAGCTTCCTGACTATGTAACAACTCGCTGGAACCAGTATGTTACTAAGACATTGGATGAAGGAAAGCCATATCCCGGTTTTATGGAATTTTCTGATTTTGTAGCAGAGGAGGCCCGCATTGCATGCAATCCAGTTTCCTCACTTCATGCTTTAAAACATGCAGATGAAAAATCTATGAAGACTCGAGGCCTGTACCCTACTGACATCAATGAAGGTGTCACAAAACCCAAAATTCACTCCAAAGGAATCGATTGCATTCGAAGGTGACAAGAACTGTAGGAATAATCCCTTTGTCACCCAAACCAAGAGGCAGATAGAATGCATCTGCTGTAAGCAAAACCACTTTATATATAAGTGTGAAAATGTTGCAGCAATGACTCTAACGGAAAAGAAAAGGTTTGTCATTGACAACAATATGTGCTTTGGTTGTCTCAGAGTAGGTAATTTCTTCAGAAATTGTAGAAGGAGGGCCACTTGCAACGTCATCAAGGGGAAAAAGTCAGAAGCACCACCGTGAGAGGACAATGCTTCCACAGTCTTGTGTAGTGTGAGAACAGACAACAGTAACTGCACCTCAATGATTGTTCCTGTATGGCTTTCTTGCACAGCCAAAAATAGCCCAGAAACTTTGGTGTATGCATTACTGGACACACAGAGCAGTAACACATTTGTTGACCAGGATGTCGGTGAGCAAATTCAAGCAGATGCAGATCCTGTCAAATTGAAGTTGTCAACAATGACTGACAAAGGTGCAATAGTCAATTATCGAAGGGCAGTTGGACTAAGAGTAAGAGGGTACTTTATGCAAGAGTACATCAATCTACCACCGGTATATACTCAAGAATACATTCCTCTAGAGCAAAATTCTATTCCCACTTGGGAAACAGCAAAGGCATGGACCCAGCTTCTCGGAATAGCAGGAGAGATGCCAGATCTGTTAGACTGTCCTGTAGGTTTTCTGATTGGCTATGACTGTGCAAGGGCCCTGAAACCAAAACAAGTGATATCAGGGGAAGATCATGATCCATATGCAGTCAAGACAGATTTAGGCTGGAGTATAGTGGGATCCATAACTCCTCGTACTGTCTCAAGGGATGTGATAGGGTTCTGTCATCGCATTTCTGTAAAGGAATTTCCATCCATCACACCTGCCCATGAGATGAGAGCACTGGAAATAGATTTTCTGGACACAAATCCTAGAGAAAGGAAAATATGTCAGGAAGACATTCAATTTCTACAGCTCTTGAATGAGAAGATTCACCATAATGAAGAAGGACATCTGGAAATGCCCCTTCCTTTTAGAAAGCATCCCCAGCTTCCAAACAATAAGCAGCTTGCAACAGCCCAATTGAAGCACTTAAAGGGAAAACTGGACAAAAATCCCAAGTATAAGGGGGATTATGTGGATTTTATGAACAATATCTTCAAGGATGGTGATGCGGAAGAGGTAGATCCCACTACAAAGGAGGGCAGTACATGGTATGTACCACACCACGGGGTGTATCATAATAGAAAGCCAGGAAAAATTCGAGTTGTATTTGACTGCTCTGCCAAATTGGAATGCGCCTCTTTAAACGATCACCTACTCAGAGGACCTGACTTAACCAATGCTTTAATTGGAGTACTGTGTAGATTTTGTGAGCACCACAATGCAATTATTTGTGATGTAGAGAAAATGTTCCACCGCTTCCACGTTAACCCAGAAGATAGGGATTTTTTGAGGTTCCTGTGGTGGGAAAATGTAAATACAGACAGTGAGCCCAAGGAGTATCGCATGTGAGTACACATCTTCGGAGCAGCATCATCTCCGGGGTGTGCTAATTGCGGGATGAAACACCTTGCCATTAAACATGGAAGGGACTACCCGTTGGCAGCACGTTTCATCCAGAGAAATTTTTATGTAGACGATGGGCTTGTAAGCGTCGATTCAGTCGAAAAAGTCAAGCAGTTAGTCACAGAAGCACCACAACTCTTTGCTAAGGGAAGACTACGCTAAATTCGTGTTCAATAATAGTGAAATCTTGGATGCAGTTCCAGAAAGTGAACGTGCCGGTATAGTAAAGGACGTAGATCTGAACTACAGTGAGCTTCCAATGCAGAGCGTGCTGGGAGTAAAATGGAACGTGGAGACTGATACATTCTCATTCAATGTTGTCCCTAATGTAAAAGCAGTTACACGACGAGGAATCCTATCAATGGTTGCAAATATATATGATCCATTAGGATTTCTTTCTCCCTACATCTTGACTGGGAAAAGAGTGCTTCAAGAGATGTGTAGATGAGGAGTTGGATGGGATGAACCTCTCCCCACTAAACTACAGCCAAGATGGGAAACATGGTACCATGACTTGGAGAATCTCCGAAAACTTCAAATTCCAAGATGCCTCATTCCTAGTAACCTTGGCATAGTCCAAAAAATTGAGCTACATCATTTCTCAGATGCCAGCAATAATGGTTATGGCCAATGTTCGTATATCAGGGTTGTTACTGATGAACAAGTGCACTGTACACTGGTTATGAGTGAAGCCAGAGTGGCACCCACAAATATTGTCACCATACCACGCCTTGAACTCACTGCAGCTACAGTTTCTGCGGCAGTAAGTAATCTCCTTAGGGAAGAGCTTGAACTGACCGTAGATCAGGAATTTTTCTGGACAGATTCACAAGTGATTCTTGGGTACATCAAGAATGATGCACGGCGCTTTCATGTTTTCATTGCAAATCGCGTCCAGAGAATATGAGACACAACAGATCCAAGGCAATGGTTCTACATTGAGACAGGTCAAAATCCAGCAGTCCATGTGTCTAGGGGTCTCAAGGTGGCAGACCTGGTTCATTCAAATTGGTTCACAGGACCCGAGTTCTTATGGCAGCGAGAAATTGTTAAAAATGAACAACATCCAGAACTTCTTGTAGGTGACCCAGAACTGAAAGTCCTGAAAACAGATGCTGTTGAAAGAGAAAACTTCCTTGGAAGGTTGTCAAGATTTTCAGATTGGAATATAGCCCTCAACATTATTGCTCGGATTAAAAGACTGGCGAGTAGAGATCGGTCAGAGCTCATCAGTGTGGAAGAACGGAGAGCAGCTGCTCTTACACTTATCAGGTTAGCACAAAGGGAAGCCTTTGGGGAAGAGCTTAAATGGTTTACTCAAAGATCTGCAAAACTACCAAAAACTCATAGGATGTACCAGCTCGATTCTATCCTTGAGAATGGACTGCTCAGAGTAGGAGGGCGGTTGAGAAATTCTTCCATAGCACTTGAATTGAAGCATCCAGTAATCCTCCCTAGGGAAGGCATTGTCACACAACTAATACTTGACCACTGTCACAAGAAAATCCAACACCAAGGCAGAGGACAAACATTGAATGAGCTCAGAGCCAATGGATACTGGATAATAGGTGCCAGCAAGGTAGTGGCTAAGCATATCAAGTGCTGTGTTATATGCAGAAAGATGCGTAGACTGACTGAAGAACAACGTATGGCGGATCTGCCTGTTGACCGAGTCGATCCATCCCCACCATTCTCATATACTGGAATTGACTGTTTTGGTCCTTTCTACACGAAACAAAGTCGGAAGGAATTCAAGAGGTATGGACTATTATTCACATGTTTAGGTTCCAGAGCCATTCATATCGAAATGTTGGAGGATCTTTCAACTGATGTTTTTCTAAATGCATTAAGATGCTTCATAGCACTTCGAGGAGCAGTGAGGCAGATTTGTTTTGACCCTGGAACAAATTTCATAGGGGCAAAGAATGAATTGGAGAAAGGTTTAATGGAACTAGACACTGAAAGGATTTCTACCTATCTTGTAAATAAACAATGTGACTTCCTTATGAATATCCCTGAAGCAAGCCATAGGGGAGGTGTTTGGGAGCGCCAAATATGGACAGTCAGAAATGTGATGAGCTCTGTTTTGATACAGGCTAAAGGAAGATTGGATGATGGCTCATTGAGGACGTTTTTCTATGAAGCCATGTCAATTGTAAATAATCGGCCACTTACCACAGACACAATTCATGACCCTAAGAGTGTTGAACCTTTAACGCCTAATCATCTACTCACAATGAAGTCCTCCGTACCTCTTCCTCCTCCTGGTAATTTTGTCAGAGAGGATTTATACAGCAGGAAAAGGTGGCGAAGAGTGCAATACCTGTCAGAGCAATTCTGGAACAGATGGCGCAAGGAATACCTAGCACACACAAGCCTTAGACAACAGAGGCATGTGCCTAGAAGAAATATGCAAGTGGCGGATGTAGGAAGACAATATCCCTAGGAATGAGTGGAAACTGGCTAGAATTGTTGAGACAACGGAGAATTATGGTTTAGTGCTTAAGGTTAAAATTCAAGTTGGGCAAAATAATTTAGGAAAGAAAGGTGAGTGCTTAACGCAACCATCGTTTCTTGAGCGCCCTGTCCAAAAATTAGTGGTACTAGTTGAAGGTGATTCCTAAATATAACGTATGAAGGTTCATTCTCAGTCCATGGGAAAATTAAAAGATTTATTACATTGTTCACATTAACACAAATCTTTGTAATTTTGGTGGCAGTGTAATTGACGCAGAAAAACAAGTTGTATTGTTAATGTTCAGCTTCTTTTCTTCTTCCTTTTTTTTTGCCATTTCTTAGGATATGTGTTTTCTTTGTATTTGTATTATAATTGTTTTACATGCAAAATGTATACAGTGTTCTGTGCAATACCCCCATCTACTGGTCATGTCTGTGAGCTGGATAATCGTGTGGTCATGTGACTAGAACGACGAGTTGTTGGGGGTGGGGCGCGTATATTGGCAGAATCACTAAGAGCCACTTAGTGTTGTGTTTTTGCCACTGAATGTGTAATTAAAGCTTCTGCTGATTTCTGTTTGGAAGGTGCACACGGTATGTGGGTTTTGTTAGTTTTATTAAGTTGATAAAGAATAATTGTTAACCAACCGAGAGTGCGTGTACTGTTGGTATAAAGTTCGCTATCTGTTTCATTTCAGTTTTTCACAGTGTTTGAACGAAAGCAAAGCAATAAATACTTTCCACACCTGTATGAGTGTGGTCTTGTCTGCACCAGAAGAAAAAGGTTGGGAGCAGCTAAAAAAACTTTGGATCATGTCTACACAAATATTGCTGGAGCTTACAACGTGACCCCCCTCCCCCACCTGGGAAAGTCAGACCACCTTTCTCTGTTTCTCTTTCCAAAGTACTCTCCACTAATCCAACATGTGAAGCCATCAGTAACGACCATCAAAGTGTGGCCACTTATGGCACTCACACGGATATTGACACATACACCTCCTCTGTGCTGGATTATATAAAGACCAACATTGACAGTGTTACCATACAGAAACAGATCACCACGTACCCCAACCAGAAACCATGGATGAACAAGAAGGTGTGTTCTCCTGAAGGCCCATGACATTGCCTTCAAATCAGGTGACGCACAAGCCTATAGCACATCCAGAGCAAACCTGAGGAGGGGCATCAAAAAGGCCAAGTATTGTTACAAGCTCAAGGTAGAGGATCATTTCTCCAACTATGATCCCCGTCACATGTGGCAGGGTATCCAAGCCATCAGCAAGTACAAGCCCAGCAACTCCACCCCATTCACTGCAGATGTCGCCTTCCTGAATGAGCTAAATGACTTTTATGCTCGCTTAGACAGAGACAACAGAGAGACAGCAATCAACATCAGACCTTCTACAGATCTCCAGCCCCTGACATCTACCTCTACCGATGTCCACACTGTACTGAGCCAAATCAATGCACGCAAAGCTGCTGGCCCAGATGGCATTCCTGGGCGTGTGCTCAGAGCATATGCAGAGCAGCTCTCTGGGGTTTTCACAGATATCTTTAACTTGTCCCTCGCCCAGGCAGCTGTACCAACTTGTTTCAAGTCCACGTCTATCATACCAGTTCCTAAAAACGTGCCTGAATGACTACCGCCCTGTAGCACTCATGCCCATCAGTGCTTTGAGCGACTGGTCCTGGCACAACTGAAGGACTGCCTCCCACCCATACTGGACTCACATCAGTTTGCTTACCGCAGCAATAGGAGCACAGAAGATGCAGTCTCCATTGCGCAACACTCTGTGCTATCACATCTGGACAATAACAACACTTATGCACGAATGCTGTTTGTCGATTTCAGCTCAGCATTTAACACAGTCATCCCTTCCAAGTTAGTCACCAAAATTGGTGACCTGGGCGACTCTTCCCTCTGCCACTGAATCAAGGACTTCTTGACCAACGGGCCTCAGCCCATTAGGTCAGGCCATAACTACCACAGGACTGTGTGCTGAATCCATTTCTGCCTACCTAATGTCCTCAGTGAAGAGCTTTATGATGTGCTTTAATGTTGTTGATGCCAAATTCTGACCCTACCATCCAAATGTCGCAGCAGAAACCGAGACTCATCAGACCAGGCAACATTTTTCCAATCTTCAATTTGTTGAGCCTGTGTGAACTGTAGCCTCAGTTTCCTGTTCTTAGCTGACAGGATTGGTACCTGGTGTGGTCTTCTGCTGCTGTAGCCCATCCGCCTGAAGGTTCGACGTGTTGTGCATTTAGAGATGCCCTTCTGCGTGCCTTGGTTGTAACGGCTGGTTATTTGAGTTACTGTTGCCGTTCTATCAGCTCGAACCAGTCTGGCCATTCTCCTCTGACCTCTGGCATTAACAAGGCATTTGCGCCCACAGAACTGCCGCTCAGTGGATATTTTCTCTTTTTCAGGCCATTCTCTGTAAACCATACAGATGGTTTGCGTGAAAATCCCAGTAGATCAGCAGTTTCTGAAATACTCAGACCAGCCGTCTGGCACCAACAACCATGCCACGTTCAAAGTCACTTAAATCACCTTTCTTCCCCATTCTGATGCTCGGTTTGAACTGCAGCAGATCGTCTTGGCCATATCTGCATTGAGTTGCTGCCATGTGATTGGCCGATTTGACATTTGCATTAATGAGCAGTTGGACAGGTGTACCTAATAAAGTGGCAGGTGAGTGTATATCAGTGGGATGGGGCACGTGTCACCAGCTTCAAGTTCTTGGGGACACACATATCAGAGGATCTTTCCTGGACCACCAACACCTCCAGCCTGGTCAAGAAGGCTCACCAGCGCCTCTTTTTCCTGAGGACACTAAGGAGACAACACCTGTCCTCAGCCATGCTGGTGAGTTTCTACCAGTGTGTGATTGAGAGCATCCTGTCCAGCTGTATCACAGTCTGGTATGGCAAACTGCAAGACAATACAGCAAGTGGTTAAAACGGCCCAGAGAATCACAGGGACTCCTCTTCCATCCATTCCAGTTGAGGACATCCAGAAGAAACACTGACCTCCTCTTACACTTGAGCAATAGTAGGAACCAGGCTCTCTTCAAATCTCTTAAAGCCTGTTATAATATACCAAAAGATTACTTCAGAACACCTCAGAACAGTCTCTGCTAAAGACTTCTTAAAGATTTTTTTTTACTTTTACTTTTGCACAGTACACAGTAATCTACATTGATCAACATTTGAAGGATTTTTTGTTAGGGGTACACCATGCCACTAGAACAGTGTTTTACAAAATAACCAAAGTATATCAACATGAAACCTTAAATTAGAGAACAGCAATGACTGTAGCATAAAGAAAGAATACAACAAAATTTTCTGAAGGTTACAACAGTCAGTAATCAGTTGGAAGTGTACAGGCCTTTGCTTTGAATGACTTCAGCACACCTGTGGCCACAGGACATTGCTAGTCTCTCACACCACTCTGGTATGATTTTGGTCCACTCTTCTTCCAGTCTTTTCCACAGTTTTGTGACTGTTGTGGGTTTCTTGGCCATAACTTTGTCACCAAGGATTTCCCAGCGGTTTTCTATTGGGTCACTCTCTGGACCACTTCTCCTCTGTCCACACAACCAACATGCTCCCCAGCAAAGGTGAGATCTAGCTTTTTGATTCTTTCTGCTAATGAGAGGTTTGGACACTGCAGAGTGGGCTTGTAGTCCAAATGCTCTTAAACGTTGTATGACGAGACAGATCGATCCTTACCCTGTTTAGTGCTGAACTGGCGAGCAATTCCAGCTGCAGTGTTGAACCAACCCATGGAGATTCTCTGCATTATCCTGTCCTCTATTGCATTTGTCTTTCGTGGGCGACCAGCCTTCTTGAAGGACTTTAATATGTTTGTAATGTTGTAAAGATGCAATATTCTAGAATTCACAAACTTCTCTTGCTATAACTGATAGGGTCACCCCTTTGGCCTTCATCTGGAAAACCTGCTGCCAGAGGGTTTCAGTCACTTTGGAATGGTTCAAAGTTCAAAGTTAGGCTGCCAGTTAAATAGGGTTTGTCAGATAATTAAGGAAATAATGACATCTGAAGCTTCTTTCAGATAATAAAGAGACTCTGTGGTCAAAGAACAAATAATCACCACTCTCTGGTCCCAAATAGTCTCACCACTCTCTGGTCCCAAGATGGAGCTCTCCTAAAAAAATGAAGCTGCCATCTTCCAGCAATGCTGGAAGGAGAACTTTGAAAAACTGCTGCAAATCTGTAGTGACAGATGACACCATTCAATCACAGCTCCCAGAAAGTACATCCATGAGTGAACCACCAACACTAGAAGTGATCCTTCGAGCCATCAAACAAATGAAGGATATCAAAGCTTATAATTCGGATGGTATATCTGCAGAAATATTCAGGGTACATACACACAAGTTTGAAGAGATCAAGTTATGGAACATCATCAAGGAACAACAAGGAGATACTACCCGATCTCTTCAAGAAGGTTATCGTATGTTAGAGTATGGAAATTATCATGGCATTGCCCTGATCTCCACTGCCTAGAAAATCCTCACCTGCCTGCTCACAAATCGTCTTTTCACACATGCTGAGGAAACCGCTCATGGCACTCCTGACATCCAAGAGAAATGCTGTGAGAAACAGCAAAAGCTATGTGGCCTTCATTGATCTGACCAAGGGCTTTGGCTCCACCAATTGGGAAGCCATCTGGAAGATTTTATCTAGACTTGGATTCCCTACCAAAATCATCACAATACTGAAGCTGTGACAAAAACGGATCCCTTCACCATCGGAACAGAGATCAAGTAGGGTTATAGTCATTGCACAGACCATTTTCACCATATATCTTCACATCTCTGTCTGCTCTCCCATTGGTATTGAGATCTAGTACCAGCTTGACAGGACGCTGTTCAACTTACAATGGCTTAACACTTTGTGACTAAGATGACAATTATCAATGCCCAGTAGGCAGATGCCTGCGCTGTCTTTGCCCACTCTTTGGAGGACCTCCAAACTGCTCTAAATCTTTTTGCCAAGAACATGTGTGCCCTGATCCTCTATATTAGGAAAACCAAGATCCTCTGCAAAGATGTCCCTGGTGAAATAACTCAGATTTGGAAAGTTGTGATAAAGATAACAAAACTTCAGAGCCTGAGTGGTTTGATGAAAACAAATATGAAAATATACATATTTGAAGATAAATTAATTTTATTTTACAACATTGCTATAATGGTTGACTTAGATACAATTAAACGAAGTCAGCTACTAGGTATATATATACACATTTTTTGTTGCAATACTACTGTTGTAATACTACTGTAATACTAAAATGAATAATGTTCATTTTTAAAACATATGCTATAAAGTTCTATATATGATGTCCGAAAGCATGAAAAATATGAATAGCCTATTTATAATATTTATTAGCAAAGGCTTACAGATTATATTTACTTTTTTACCTTGTCCTGCTCTACAGATATCAAGAAAACTATGTTTTAAATGGCATTATTAATGATTGCATTTAGCAGTCTTTATTCCATCTTATGATTATGTAACTGCTATGTGTAGCATTTGTCACCTACCAACACACACCCATCATAATATATCTTCAGATTCTGTGTTGTGATCCCAGCAACAAATATCTTTTCCAAGCTCCTAGGAACTATACAATATTGTTCTTTGAACAAGAAGGACAGCAACATTCAAGTACATCCAGAGTGGAAGACTTGTGATGTGCTTTCTGACCTGAATGGTAAGCCTTAAACAGATAGAGGGCATAGGGGATAGACTCCAAAGAATGCACCACTATCAGAGGGGTCTAATATAAGCATCCTACTAGTGCCTGGTAGAAATGAAGGACTGCACAAGTACTAATTGTGTCACAAGAATATGCAGTCAGTACTATGTAAAAAAGAGAGCATTATGACAGAGAAGACTTAAGGAGCAGACTATGCAAAGGTGTTCCCAAAGTAATATATTCCTTAGTAGCAGGGAACAGGTGGCAGGAACAGATGTACAGAAACATATGCGGCATATGAGCTAGACACCTCAACCAGACAGACCTGAGGGGCTCCCTGAGATATCAGCACCCCTGATATATATATTGTGGCTTGTTTTGGGAAGCTTATATGCTATACTTTTTAAGATGTTGTCATTTGAATGACATTTCATATTTGTTTATGGTTTTCTGAGAGTTGCCACAAATGTATATGGCAAAGTCTACAAACAGACATATGACATCACATCACTGTCATTTTGAAGAGTATATGACATTCTCCAAACAAGAACTAAGATGTTTTAAATGAATATAGGAACAACATGTGAATGTGGTGCTGAATTAGGCATATTATCCATAAATCTTTTTTATTCAGATTGGTATGTCATGGTCATCAAAGGAATTGTATTAGACCATCAAAATGACCTCATAGTATAAGCAAATGTATATTAAATTTTGATGATGCAGAGACCTACAGCAAGGAAACTGAAGAAAGCCATCAGGGAGTCAAAGCATTGTTACAAAAAGCGTATTGAGGAGCACTTTAACTGCTCAGACTCCAGGGCATTAAAACCATCACTACAACAGCAGCAACTGTTATACTGAACCATCACTAGGTAAGACTCTGCAGAAGGTCAGCCCCAATAAGGCCAGGATGAAGTACCAGGATAGGTCCTGAAGCACTGTGCAAGGGTGTCGCAAAGTTTCACTTGTAAATAAATCTTTATAATAAATAAAGAGTAGTAAAATTGAATTTGTTCCACAACTGTCCTGATTTTCATAGTTTAGTAGTTCAAAGAAATAATATAGTTTAATAATATTGTTTAATAGTTCTAATAAATGCTAGTTTGTAGCAATTTTGCAAATGGTAAATTGTTTATTATATTAGGAATTGATGGCAGAAAATGTTTTGAGGATATTCCATGCCAATTATCAGAAGGCCATCAGCCAGCATTTATTGTGTAAATTTATTTATTATGTAATTACATGCATTATGTACTGCATAAACCTTCCATGCCAACCATCAGAAGACCATCAGCCAACATTTATTATTTACTTTTACAACATTTAATTATTCTTGTAAATAAAAGTAAAAATTTTGATTTTGTGCTTGTTTTTAATTATGACTAAATTTAAAGGACATTCGAGTTTTTATGGTTGCCATAAGCTTCATGTAACTTCACCTAACTTTTTGTACAAGCTTTCTGTGGATATGGGATTAGCGCTTCCAACAAACTATGTGTCATTTACAACATAATACGCACTAAGTGATTTACAGTAAGGGAGCTGGCCAGTGGGTGTTAGGTTTGCCTTTCAAAAAATTTCAGTCATTCTTCAGTCATTCTAGTGTCTTCAGTCATTCTTTGCTGCCAAAGACGGAAAAAACGAGCATCATTAGCAAGACAATAGGCACTAGTCCTGTTAACTAATTGCTTCACAGCAGGGGAGTGGGCAACTGGGTGGCTTATTGGCCTTACCAAAATTTTCATAGCTTTGGTCATTCAAGCATTGACATAGTTTATGAAAAATAGAAACCCACAATGACTGGGCAATATTTTTACTTCATATATTTACTTCATCATACATTGTAACATGATCTACTCTGACCATCCCGGCCAGCGGGAAGCTCCCAGTACTCCTGATGGCCAGTCTGGGCCAGCTGGCTACAGCTTGTTGAACATCTCTTGCAACATGAAAAATGTTGCAAGAAAATATTATTGCATACATACAACAGAATAACACACATGTAATTTAATTATTACCCTAGACAAAACCTAAACTAAACAAATATTTTATATTAACAATTTTGCTCAAAACAAAATGGATAACCGGGAACCTACTGAAGGATGTGACACAAGGCACCTGCTCGGAAAAACTTAACTGAGCCATTATCTTATTGTGTTAATTTACTGATGCGCAAAAGCCCAAATTTTTTGACCATGCCTGGTACTGCCCTTTATGCAAGAGACACCACCTAGCGATTATAATGTGTCAGTAACAGCTTCCTTGTGTAAAGACTTGGCGGTCTTTTGACTGCTGATGCGTGCTTTAAGTAGGTGAAACCAGCATGGTGCTAGTAGGGGGAAGCAAAAGCTGTCAGATGACTGGCTCTCGCGGCTCCTAGGTACAAGCAGGTTAATGAGGCACGCTGCTTCTAGTGTTAACATCTCCCTGCAGCAGGCCTCTGTCCTCAAGTCAGTAACTATCATCCCTGTGCCAAAAGAATGCCTGGATAATGTATTTCTTAGCTTGGCGATGTTGCGTAGGTGGAAAAAAGTTATCTTGGTAATACTCTATGTACTTGGTAGAAACGTAGAGTCAAATACAACACCAAGATTTTTAGCTACCGAGCCGGGTGTATTGGGGAAGTCGGTGAGATTTAGCATTAGATCTAGTATTTTCTGTCTTGCAGCCTTTGGGCCCAGAAGGAGAACCTCTGTTTTGTCACCATTAAGGTGGAGGAAATTTTGCGACATCCAGCATTTCACAACTCTTACGCAGGCTTCAATTTTCTCTAATCTGGGTTTGTCATCAGGTTTGGCTGATATGTATAGCTGGGTATCATATGTATAGCAGTGAAAGTTGACTCCATGTTTACTTATAACTGTACCCAGTGGTAGCATATATAATGTGAGTAATAATGCTCCTAAAATGAATTCTTGTGGGATTGCATATTTCACTTTTGTGTGTTTGGAGGGAACATTGTTTAGCTCTACAAACTTAAACCATGATAGGGCTGTTCCTGAGATTCCAATCCTGTGTTCTAACCTTTCTAGCAGGATATTGTGGTCTATTGTGTCAAAAGCTGCGCTGAGATTGAGAAGCACTAACAGAGATACATAACCTTGGTCCGAAGCAAGAAGTAGATCATTAGTTACTTTAACTAGGGCTATTTCAGTGTTGTGGTGGGGCCTAAATCCAGATTGGAAATTTTCAAATATGTGATTCCATATGCAGATATAAGCATAATTTTTTGGTTTCTTGATTAGAGGTTTATCTTGATTAGAGGTTTAACATGTACAGTTGCTATGAGCTTTTTATCCATGTTTCCAAGAGACTGAAGTCACTATTAACTTGGCAAAATGTGAGTTTACTAAAGCCAGTTTATTTGGGGAAAGGGCAGGGACATATATGACTTGTCTTACAGACTCAAGTGCTATTGGTGGTTCTCCTCATCCTACAACAAAGAGAATTGATGCATTTCTTGGGAATAGTAGGTTTTTACTGTAACTTTTGTTTGGATTTCTCTACAGTGGTTGCTGCATTAACAAATCTTTTAAATGTGAAAGCTAAAATTGATTGGTCTCTCAATACCACACTACTTTTGAGGATCTGAAGTACCGAGCACTGAGTACCGCTCCATATTTGGTGCAGGTGGATACTAGCCAATCCACCTAGTGGGCAAATGCTTTGTTTTTCTCTTTCCCTCTCCTTGCAGTTGTGGGAGAATTAAGGGGATAGAATATTTTATATTGACTATATGGTCAGTTACATGTTTTTTTTTATATATAGATAAATGTGTTTATTGTAACTAATACTGTGATTGGGATTGGAAGCCAAGTGGTAGTAGGGTTTCTATTGATTCTATTGTGTATCCAGCAGGCTGGAGTGACAACAGGTGCTGTTGATTTTCATGTCATATTTGGTTGAGATTATCAGGTATACAGTCCCAGTCAAAAGTTTGGACATACCTAACTGAATGTATGTTTTAATAGTAACAAAGACCTTTTCATCTAATGAATTATGCTTTAATTTGTTTGTAAGACAAATATGAACTGGTAAATGTGTAAAAGGTGTTAGCCTATATACTGTATGAACTGATTTTCAAAATACACACATACACTCACATGCACACATGCACTCATTCTTTCAGAATTTTTAAAAAAAAAATTCTTTCAGAACCTTAGTTGCTCACCCGTAAAGGGTGGCTACTTTGAACAATCTAAAATCTAAGATAAACAAATACTGACTTTCACAGCATAATCATATATGTGTTACTTCATTGGTTTGATGTTACCTGTTTTTTTAATGTAGAAAAAACAATGAGTAGGTGTGTCCAAACCTTTGACTGATACTGTATATTTAAAAAGGTAGAATTTTGTTAATTGGATTTATTCAACATCAATTCTGTGGGTGCCAGTATATGACATGTTTTTGAAAAAATATTTTCATAGAATAAAAGTGTCAATATATATAGTTGCTTTGGATAAAAACTTCAGCTAAATACTGTAAATGTAATGAATAGTGAAATTTCACAAGAATTCACAACGACAAGAAAAAAGGTGTAAAAGGGTAGTTGAGGAAGGACTTTCTTTTTTTTAGGAATAGAACAACAATAACAATAGAAATAAAATAACAATGTAATGCCTTCAAAACAGCACTAAGAAAACCCAGAGAGTATAATCACTGGGGCAAAGTTCAAATTAAGGCTGTTCTGGCAAAAACTGCTAAACAGGGATGATGTGTCTCAACCTGTCACGTCCCAGCGCACGCCCAGCTCGCAGGCCACGCCCACCACCCGTGGCCTGCCCCGTTCCCAATCACCAG
>JAOXYF010000083.1:0-15256 GCA_028565775.1 Sternarchorhynchus goeldii | reverse complement strand
CACACACACACACACACACACACACACACATACACACACATACACACACACACACACACACACACACACACACACACTTCAGAGCATGCACACACAGGCAAGTGTGAGTCAGTAAGATTTAGGCTTGGTGTTTTAATTACATAATATCTCCAGTATGTTTGTCTCATTAATAAATGAATTAGGGTTAGGGTTACTCTATGAGAGTGAGAGTGTGAGTGCGAGAGAGTGAGATAGGGTGAGAGAGTGAGAAAGAGTGTGAGACAGTCTGTGAGAGAATGTGAGAGTGTGTGTGAGAGTAAGAGAGAGTGTGTGAGAAAAATGCTGCTCTTGGAATATTTCAGTGCAGGCTGTGACAGTAGTGCTGTTTCAGTAGGTGTACTTCTGTTTATGTTTGTCCTCTGCATATGTGCATGTGTGTGTGTGTGTGCGTGAGTGTGTGTGTGTGAGTGTGTATGCCTGTGTTTGCACATATACACCAATGTCAGCATATGAGTATTAGTGTGTGTATATATATACACCAATGAGACCAGTTTGTGTAAATGTGTGTGTATGTATTAGAGCACTGCTGTGTAAATGTGTGCGTGTGTGTGTGTGCGCTCACCTGTGAGAGCATGTGTGTGTGGCTGTTTGTGTGTTTGCATGTACCTGTTAAATCTATAACCCAAACCCTCTCATCTCCATGCCCACCTCATCTGAAAACATGTCCAAACACTATGGAAACAACTGCACAGAAGCCATTTCTACCTGCCTCTGTATTCCACAGTTACATCAAAACAAATCCGCATGATTCCTGCATGGCCAGAATCCTTCATCACACAGTGATGCTCGCTGGGCTAATATTAACCCAGTAGTTTATCCTCAACACTTACCTCTCCTAATACAGTGCATCACAAGGACCATTAGCATCTAGCGCTGGCACCAATAAACCCCGCCACAATGATGCCACCATGCATTTGGGACAGTATTAACCAGCATCCACTGACAGAGGTTTGAGTGATTTAGGTGTAAAGCTCCCCCTGAGTTTGCTCCACCGACGCTCCACCGGCCCAGGGGGTGAAGGCCTGGGCGTGTGCCCGCCCGTGTGTGGGTGTGAAACCTGCATGATGCCCCGTTAACTCCCAACACGCAGCATGTGAGAGCTGCTGGCACCTCTGAGCAGTGAGACCCCCATCTCTATCAGCACCCCGTACATGGCTGGGGGAAATCGCTTTTCACACACACACACACACACACACACACACACACACACACACACACACACACACACACACACTGGGACAAACGCAGCAGTGCACACACATACACACATACTCAGGCACACACGAACCCCCACCATACACACACTCAAATACTGATATACTGATGTGTATCTAAATGCCACATAAACAGGACATAAACATGCTATCTGCGCTATGCATGATACTTCTAAATGCAGCCCAGCTGCACAAAACACACGAATACAAAATCTCACGTTTCACACAAACAAGAGTCGCAAATGAAAATGCCCCTAACAATAACCTCGCAGCCACACACACACACAGTCCTTCCCATAATCCCGCAGCCTGCTCGACTAAAGACATCAAGCTTGCACCCTCCGACAGCCTGTCCCTGCATTAAACACTGCTTCTGAACTCTGGAGACACTCACTGAGTTGAGTTTATCTCAATGTGTGTGTGTGAGTGTGTGGTTTCCATTCAGCACGTGTGTGTGCGTCACTGTCACTGTGTGACATATCAAAGCACAGAGAGCAGACACACTCTGCCTGTGCACTGTAAAGCCTGAAAAATGAATGACAGAGGCAAGTACAGACAGAGGGAGAGATACCTCTGTCTGTGTGTGGGGGGAGTGTATGTGTTCATGTTTGCATGTCTGTGTGAGAGAAAGAGAGGGAGAGGGAGGGAAAGAGAGAGAGAGATAGAGAGAGAGAGAGAGGTAAGGATATTGGACGTAGCATTAATACAGCAGTGAATGAGCTGTTATCCTGCAGAGTGAACATGAGTTCAGCAGATCTCCTGTTCTCCTGCAGAGTGAACATGAGTTCAGCAGATCTCCTGTTCTGCAGAGTGAACATGAGTTCAGCAGATCTCCTGTTCTCCTGCAGAGTGAACATGAGTTCACCAGATCTCCTGTTCTCCTGCAGAGTGAACATGAGTTCACCAGTTCGTCCCTCTCGGATGTATCTCAGGGTTTCAGTAAGAGATGGAAGCCCCTCTCACACACACTACATACACAGCACCCCCCACCCCACAACCAGCACCACCTCCACCTCTCTGTGGTTCTTCAGTGTCAAATCTTCAAATCTTCTTCTCTGGCTGTCCAGCTATGGCACAAAGGGAGAAGATGAATCTGCTCTGTGCTGCAGACCGTCCATCATGCTGATGGCCCTGCGCAGCTGTCCAGTACCTTGTGAAAGTGTGTGTGTGTGTGTGTGAGTATGTGTGTGTGTGTGTGTGTGTGTGAGAGTGTGAGAGTGCGTGTGGGGGAGTATATATTTGTGTGTGTGTGTGCGCGTAGGTGTGTGTGTGTGTGTGTGTGTGTGTGTGTGTGTGTGTGTGTGTGTGTGTGTGAGTGTGTGTGGGTGTGTGCAGGTGTGTGGCTGTGGAAGTATGTATGTGTGTAGCAGAGGCTGGGATTGTGAGTGGAGTATCAGACAGGTCTGGACAGAAGTGTTACCTCCAGGGCAGGAGTCAGGTGCTGCTCTTCATACAGAATTGGTGTGTGTGTGTGTGTGTGTTTGTGTGTGAACTTTGTGAACTTGCAGAAAGAGCACAGTGTGTTGAAGCCTTTGAAATTCTATTCTGTCCTCAGGCATCAACTGCTAAAGACTGAATGCACACACACACACCTACACACAAACCTCATTTCACAAATGTCATGAGCCAAAAGCATACAGAACGTTACAAAAGAGTTAACAGAGGTCTATATGCTCCACCTTAACACACACACACACACACACACACACACACACAAACACACACACAAGCACGCACGCTCATACACACACACACACTTATTTGTCTTTCTATAAACCCAGCTCTCTCCATGCCGTCTCCTGCCTTGCTGGCTGCTGTCCAGGACTAGGCTAATAAAATGAAAGCACTCTGCCCTGTCTGTCATAACAGGCAGGTCTCTCTCAGGCTGAGCCAGCCAGGGGAGAGAGCAGCTGTCAATAACACCACCACCTCCACCAACACCACCTCATAACCTGGATCATAACAGCCTGCTAGTGAGATAGTGAGTATCCCAGTAAGGAGATGCCACTATCCCTCTCTCTCACTCACTCTGTGTGATAGCATTCTCTGTCATTCCAAACACACACACACACACACACACACACACACACAGCAGGTTGATTTAGACTGAAGCCTAAACTTAAGGTTAAAGGTTTCGTCAGAGGTCAATTGCAGTAAAGGATCATTGCACAGAATGAAATAACTTCACGAATGTGTGTGTGTGTGTGTGTCTGTGTGTGTGTGTGTGTGCGTGCGCACGAGTATGAAACAAACACATAGCTCTCTTACAGACGATCCTCTGGGAAGATGGCAGCGTCAGGTTCAGTGAACTTGCTCTCTGTCCTGTTACAGAGCAGCTGTTTCAGGATCAGTGAACTTGCTCTCTGTCCTATTACAGAGCAGCTGTTTCAGGTTCAGTGAACTTGCTCTCTGTCCTGTTACAGAGCAGCTGTTTCAGGTTCAGTGAACTTGCTCTCTGTCCTGTTACAGAGCAGCTGTTTCAGGTTCAGTGGACTTGCTCTCTGTCCTGTTACAGAGCAGCTGTTTCAGGTTCAGTGAACTTGCTCTCTGTCCTGTTACAGAGCAGCTGTGTGCCTAGGAAAGACAGCCTGTCTTGTCAGAGAGAGCTGCTTCAACCTCTATACTGCTGATCCCACTGGATAGAGCCCCTTTTTTTACATAAACAGACTGACGGCATTTTGCTATGCCTGAACATTAATTAAATTGCTCAAGCACATTTTCCCTCTTGTTCTCCCAGACTTGGAGAGCTCAAATTGTAATTACAGAAATGAACACGTTAATGTACGCAGATCAATAAAGTGTGGCATCATGATGCTCACAGCAGGCACATGGCTAATCATCTTTAATTACCTTTCAGGGAAGGGAAAGGTTTGTTTGCTCAGAATAAACATTTTGCCACAAAAAAAACCCCCAAAAAACATCCATCGAAATTCTGCGTCAGTCGTTCTGGAATCTCTGGAGAAATAACGAGTAGGAAGATTTCTGAGGAAGAAAGATACAGGAATGTTCCTTATGCTACCTGATGTTATGTACATACACTCCCCACCCTCTCTAGATCGTGTTAGCCGTTCTATAACTCTTCATCAGGAGTGAGTTTCAGTTTCAGGCCTGTTGTTGTCTGGATAGTTTTGGGTAGCAGACTGCTCTCAGCATGCAGTACAACCTCAAACACTACAGAGCCCAAGTCACTGATACCAGCGCAACATCTACCACCATCTCACTACCACGTCACTACTGTGCCAGCGACAGTGCTGGGTACAGAATGGCCCAATCATCTGTAGCACAACTTCAATGGGCTCCACCTATGCAGACAAGCCTCCCTATAGCAATAAAGTAAATGTTAAGAAAATAAAATAAATAAACAAACAAACAATTTACGCACAATGTACGGTTGCTAACGTTCTATTTCCAAAGATTTACAACACTCCCGTTTCCATGTAACCGGGCAGCGCATTTTCAAGAGCAAACCAGAAAAGGTCCCGATACGTCCAACCGTAGACCTGCGATGTCTTTCTCAGCATGATTAAGTGACACAGCAGCTTTGAAGACAGGATTCAGCTGTTATGTGCAGGACTAAAATGAAGTGGCTTGAACATCATTTTAAAAGACTGGAAAAAGGAGCAACTCACAGGGAAAGGAGCAACTCACAGGTAAAGGAGGGAGCAGGTGTGATGTGAGGGTTAGTCATCAGACTACTTTCAGCTTAGTGAGTTTATTTACTATTAAACCAAATCAGGAGGTTAAGAGAGTTAACCAAAATATTGTTTTCATCTAAATAATTTGCTTTGCCTCAGTTTTATCAAATAATTTATTTCACTTTAATAAAATCATGTTAACTGCTTGTTATTGCATGAAATTAATTTTTGGTTGAACGACAAAATGAAATAAACACTAACATTAATATCCCCTCACTATTATTGCATGTTAAAAAGTAGCTGGTTTTTATTGCATGATTGCTCAGATATAGACAGTTTAGGTTCTTTTTCTTCTCTTTTTTTACCGCGTTACATTCACAGTTCTGTCTATTTGATTTCTCACTGGCATGCATACACCGAAATGACAAGCTCCACCCCATCCCACCAGCCAATCAGTGCCTAGGTAGCAGTGGTCCTGCGGTCAGAAACTGACCTGTAACAGATGGCTGGCTAACAGGTTATGCATGCCATGATTATGATGTTGATGCTGATGATGCATTTTATTTATGTAGGCAACCAGCATGTTGAAGGTGGAAGAAGGCTGGCTTGGTTAATGAGTCTACATGTCTGAAAGGGGAGCGTTTAATGGAAAAGGTCTCAGAAAGGGGTTGAAGGAGGTTTGGGTGATGGCATCAATATCAATGCTGAGATCACTAACCCTGGCACAAGTGCCCTTGGGCCTCACCACCATGATGTCCACCATGATCACCACCATGATCTCCATCATGATCACTACCATGATCCAGTTTAGCTAATGAAAATTCAATGTCTTGCAGTGCTTAAAGCTCTGTAAACACTCAATTAGAGTGGAAGGAGGGAGACAAACACATAATTCAGACCATTCAGACCGTTATGGTAAATGGTTGAACTGAGTATAAGGATGTTGAAGATGTTGAATGTAAATAAAACAAACTAGTTGGGCTGCCCAGTGGAGGATGGGTTCCCTTTTGAGTCTTGGTCTTCCCAAGGTTTCTTCCTATTCCTCCAGGGAGTTTTTCCTTGCCTCTATCACCCTTGGTTTTGCTCATTAGGGATATGGATCCATACAACTGTAAAGCTGCTTTGTGACGTGTTGTAAAAAGCGCCATATAAACAAACTTGAACTTGAATAAGAATAACAAGCAACCCAGAAGCGAACCCTGCAGAACGCCTTGTGAAACCGGCACAGTGTGTGATCTGAATTTGCCAGCAGAAACGAAAAACTGCCCGTCAGTGACATGTGATTTAAACCATAAAGCAGTTCCACAGAAGCCTAAGTGAAGATGGAGATGGGGCTGTAGAAAAATATAATTAACTGTATCAAAAGCAGCACTCAGATCTAGAAGAAGTAGAATATTAATAAGATCAGAGCTTACAGCAGAGTGCTGGATATTTTCTATCCTAATAAAGTGATTTATGTCCTGTAATGTGAGCAAACACCTTAATTAATTGAAAAGACTCAAATTATTAGATGTGAACCTCTACAATTGAGAGGTTACTACCTTTCCATGTTTTGTAGAAAGGAAGGGTAGATTTAAGATAAGCGTGCATTTAGTTAGTTTGTTATAGTCAAAGGTTTTTTTTTTGAGAATAAGAGTAACAGTTGTGTTTTTCAGAGGCAAGGGACACTGAGCCGAAGCAAAGTAAACACTTTTAATTTTAATCAAGATAGCAGCAAGAATGGAGTGATATACCATTAGAAGTGATGCAGGTGCTGGATCCAGTGAGCATGTGAAGATACTGGATTTCAAGATGAGTTTGTATATGAACAGCCTGTCACTGAAAGCCGAGGAACTCGTCTTGAGGACTATATTCATCAGTGCAGCCTGTCAGGAGGAGCCAAAAAAGTGAAAGGAGACAAGCTTGGAGTCTGAGGAGGTGTAGGACTGGAGCTGTTCAGAGATGACAGCGACTTTATATTTAAAAAATCAAAACAAAAGAAAGTCCTCACACAAGGTTGTTGAACCAGACCAGAGTGGAAGATACCAGCCAATCACAGATGACACTGGAGAAGCTTAATGGCAGAGCTGTCAAGGCTTTGTTACCTTCCTGTATGACGTTGTACAGGAAAGGTAACCTGGCAGCACTAAGAGTATCTTTATTGCATTATTATATTATTCTATTAATGCTGAGCATGAACTATAAAGCAGGTTTTATGGTTGGCCAAGTCAAGTTTTGGTATGGCAACATCAGGAATAAAGTAAATAACCTTGTGACTAAATACACCATGGACTGAACCAGAGGGAGACGTGAGGGTTAAACCACCGCTCCAAATGAGTCAGTGGGTAGAAAAGCCAAATAACCTTATTGCTGAATAATATTATATAATTACTCAAATGTCGCAAATCAAATAACTCTAATACAGACAGAAATTCCTCAGTCACTAAGCAGCCGGAGGAATCCATTTGGATATTTGGACCCTCCAGGAAAGCAAAAAGCAAATGGAACAGCAATAAGCTCAGACACTACATTTTGTGACTGTAATGTAGAGGCCAGAGAGTGTAGGCAGACGAAGGTGTAGTTGTAGGTGTTTCTAAAATCCTTTAAGATTTAAAGGATCAGAGATCCAAGGATCAAGTGTGTCCGATCTGCAGCAATCAGTGGGAAAGCCACAGTGAAGTATAACTCAAAAACCTGATGTAGTTTGGGCTCAAGGAGTTCCCATAATGGTAACACTTTTTATTACCAGTTACGCAGTGAGAATTAGTACAATTATCCTAACATAAAAATTGAGCTTTTAAAAGCATACCCAATTATTCTAATAACGCTGAGCTTCAGTTAAACTGAAATCTCAATGTTCGGCTAATTTCTCACCTAATTTATGGCCAACAACAATCCTTGTGTTTAAACCAGGACAAACCCAGGAAAATGCATTCAGGACTAAGTAGAACCATTAAGAAAAATGACCCCGTCTCTCACATTTAGCTCGCTGTGATTAGCAACCTTTGTCCAAAGACCCACTGCAGTGGGCCAGTAGCGTGGCCCATGCCGACATCATCCCCGCTCTTCCTCACCCTTCTCCTCCTCCTCCTCCTCCTCTTCCTTTGTCTCCTGACGAACACTTTTGGGTTATGTAACAGCTGCTGGGCAGAGAGTGAAGCACTAAGAGCTGAGAGTGGACAGATGGCCTCCCTCAGGTCTTGTCCGCATACACTGACGCATCACGGCTAAACACGTAGACTTTCTGCAGTCCCGTAAACCCCTGCCTGGGACACGCACCACCGGACCAATTAACATAAACGACTGTTTAAAAAACGCGTTTGCACTGAGCTCAAATGAAGACTTGGGTCAGAAATACTTGGACAGTATCGAGTACTACAAAGCAATGAGTACTACACAGCAATGAGTACTACACAGTAATGAGTACTACGCAGCAATGAGTACTACGCAAAAATGAGCATTACATAGCAATGAATACTACACAGTAATGAATACCACACAATGAGTACTACTCAATAATGAGTACTGTACAGTAATGAGTACTACACAGCAATGAGTACCACACAGTAATGAGTACTACAGAGTACTGAGTACTACACAGTACTGAGTACCATGCAGTAATGAGTACACAGGGTAGGTAGCAGTTATTGCTAGCTTTTCTTAATAGACCTCTCTAGTTGAACTGCATCTTGGGTAGACGAGCCTCAAAGCCTTTCTTCTGTCAGGCTGTCTGCCCTCTGACCAACTCCCAGATCTATACTTAGGCTAAAGGAAAACCCTCATTCAAAAGCCTAAAGTGGTTAATAACTGCATTAGTGTGAGTGGGCATGAGTTAGCGTGATCTCATTCACACAGCGCTAATGTGTTCTGTTAGCCTTCATGTATTATTAGTGATGGTAGATTTTCCAGGTGAAGTGTTCCCGAACGGAAACCCTAGCTCGACTGTCATACTCGGAACACTGCCAGCGCTGGCCACGCCCCTTCTCTACGGTGACCAGGACCAGGATTAGTTCCTGAAAGTCGTTAACATTTTAACGAGCAGCTTTATCCAACGTTGCCTGACTGTGAAGCGAACATTGTGCTGGATGATTAATGCAGAGATGCCTTGTGCCCAAGAGCAAATACATTCTTTATTAGGACACTCCAGAGAGGCAGCCTTCATCATAGCTCCTGGGATACAGCAGTTTACAGCTCCACGCAGGAAATACTCTCTGAGCCTTTTTTCCAGGTGTTAGAGCAGAGAAGTGTTCAGAGAAAAGGGAGATTTATGTTTGTTACGGGTTTTTTTAAGTAAAGCAATTATACGGTGATATTAATAGTAAGTGGACCATTGTGAATTAGCCTCAACTAGAGGACAAATAAAAGCATATTAAATTATAAATGAACCTGGGAATTAAGTGTTCAGTGTAGATGCACTTGGTGTTTTTCACAGTCTCCTGATGGACCGTGAAGAAAATGTCCCTTTCAACAGGAACCATCCATTTGTGCTGTCATGGAGGGTGGGACTGCAGTGAGCTAATGCAGGACTCTGATGGCACCAGCAGTGACTCGGGTGATGTTTACACTCGTTCCATCTTTAGAGAGGCTACGATCAGCCTGGAGGTGCAGGAGCAGGGTTGCTTCCAGCCCTACAGGCTGTCGGAGAATGACTCTGCAGACTAGGTCACTTGATGCATCACCCAGGGTCAGGGGTTGAAATCCCCGACGTCTACGTCACGAGTCACGGCTCTAATGGAAGCAGCATCTCTGCCGGACGGAAAGACACGCCGTCAGGCAGGCGGTCGGAGAGGCCGCAGGCGGAGCTGGCTGAACAAAAGAGTTCCCAGAATCCGGAGATTCCTCCGGGCCGAACCGCCGCTTTGAACCCCCGTCTAAAAAGAGGAGGAAAAATGCGTGGATAATCTCATTCCAAAAGGCTGTTAACAACCTTAACTGACATCCCGTGAGCTCTGAAATGGGAGTGAACTGGGACTAAGAGTGAATGAAGTGTCTGGCGTGGCAGGACTGCCCGTGTCAGGACCTTCTCTTTGTGACCGCAGGCAGAAGAACTGAAGAGGGGTCATTGATAGGCAGGAGTCAGGGCTGTTCGTCGGAATGTGAGAGTGTGTGTGTGACAGTGTGTGTGAAAGAGTGTGTGTGGGTGAAAGAGTGTGAGTGTGTCACGTTGCCTGAGGCAACTGATGGAGCCTGTGGTGGTCAGGATTCTGGAAGAGGGTATATACTTCCGCACAGTAAAGGTCAAAATAGTCTGGGTTTGAAGAGAGAGAGAGAGAGAGAGAGAGAGAGGGAGGGAGAGAAAGGGAGAAGAAGCAAGAGAGAGAGGGAGAGAGAGAGAGAGGAAGAGAGAGAGAGGGAGAGAGAGAGGGAGAGGGAGAGAGAGAGGGAGAGAGAGAGAGAGAGAGAGAGACATTGCAATAATGGACATGAGCATGAAATGCAACACACACACAGACAATGAGATTTATAGATTTATAGTGTCCTTTGCAGGAGTCTTGCAAAAATGATAATACTCATGACATGAGCTTCCTGCATTCTTCTGCCACTTCTTGCACACTACAGGAGGTCAAGCCCCTCCACTAGAGCGTTGCCCCTGCTGACTACGATCTGCCTCCTTCCCCCCCAGCTCCCAGGTGAAGTCCTCGCCACCATCCGCGCTGAGTCAGCGTGAGGCGGGCGTGGGGTGGGTGTGGGGCCCAGCCACCTCACCATTCCTCACACGCCACAGAAACAAAACAGAAATGAAACCGTCTGAAGCCTGACGACAACGAGGCAATGAGCCAGCAAGCTAGTGAGGCAGAGAGACGTTGAGCTAGTGAGGCAGAGAGACGTTGAGATAGTGAGGCGGAGAGACGTTGAGATAGTGAGGCGGAGAGACAGTGAGAGATAGGTGAGAGAGTGAGGCAGAGAGACAGTGAGAGATAGAGACAGTGAGACATCAAGGCAGTGAGACAGCAAG
Organism: Sternarchorhynchus goeldii; assembly: GCA_028565775.1. NCBI lineage: Eukaryota > Metazoa > Chordata > Actinopteri > Gymnotiformes > Apteronotidae > Sternarchorhynchus > Sternarchorhynchus goeldii. The sequence goes on along the minus strand of JAOXYF010000083.1, from coordinate 4,433 downwards.
ACAGAGAGACAAGAGAGGAGCGAGGACACCAGACAATAAGACAGGAAAGAAGAGATGAACATGAGAGAAAGAGAGAGAGAATGAGAGAAGGAGAGAGAGAGAGAGAAGCAGTGATAGAGAGAAACATTAAGAGATAGGAGAGAAAGACAGACAGAGAGAAGAACTAGCACACTTACAATAAAAGCACAGACATAGACATCTACACACACACACACACACACACACACACACACACACACACTCTTCTAATAGACCAACCGTAGGCAACAGCTACTGTACATAAAAAACCCAGCGCAGCACCTCCCCTTTCAGACGGATCTGGTCAGCCGGCTGTAATTGCCACATGTGCAGGTCAGATAAGTGCAGAGTGCAAACAGAGGAGGCGGGAGGAAGGAGGTGGAAGGAAGGAGGCAGGAGGAATGAGTGCTCAATAGTGATTTACACAGTTTAATAAGAGGAGATAAACAGAGGGGCAGAGCAGGCGGGCGCAGATAAAACACCGACCAGAGAAAATCAAGAGAAGGAGCGCAAAACACAGATTTAAAGTCTAATTAATTCTGGAGATAAAGAAGGACCGTCCCACCAGAGACGACGAGACAGACAGACAGAGTGAGAGAGAGAGAGAGAGAGAGAGAGAGAAAGAAGGAGAGAAGTACAAACAGAAAGGAAGAGTGAGTCAGCTAAGAGTTCTGACCATCAGTGATTTGCTTGGGTGAATGTGAGGGATTAGCAGTTCCGGAATGGCTTTGGTACACATGTCCTGAGGGTCAGGTCTGTCTGAGGATGTGTGTGAGTCCAGACAGAACCCTTAACACATGCCCAAAGGTACTGGTCCAGTCGGGTCTGACCCGGCCCCCAGAGCTGCATACTTCACTGTGGCTTGTCTGTAACCAAGTGACACCCATGACCCCGTGACCTCTGTGATCCTTGTGACACCATGACTCCTGTGACCCCCATCACAATGCACTGGACCCAGGCGGGAAACGCAATGCCTGTCGGACATTAGACTGGAATGAAGGAAAAAACTGTTTCACTGGTCATGAATCATTACATGAGCAGCTTTTGATCTATAGTTTTTTACAGATACAAAATCCCAAAAACTGGCACAGTTTTGGAAACCACTAACTCATTTATCTATTGACCTGGTATACTAAACCACAAACCACAAACATATTCTTTTAGCAATTCTAAAACACACTGAGCAATTCTAAAACTGTACTAAGCACAGTTCCCTACATTAGATATACTATCCAAAATTTAAGATTCAGGGATTATTTTAGAAAAAACTGCCACACCAGTGTACCAGTGATCCAAACGCAGTCCTCACAGGTAAAAACACTCCTGTGTCACAAATCAGAGCCTAAGCTCCATAAACAGGCCCCAGGTCACATGTCTGAACAATAAAGGACAATACAGAGACAGAGAGGAAGAGGATGAGGAAGAGTAACCACCAAGTAGGACATCTGGGTCACTTTGGATGTCCATGTGGGTTGAGAGTCCAGCGTCTGTAGCAAATATCATCTGGACACTTCAGAATACTTATTACTTATAATAACAATTCATTTCATGTTGAAAAAGACAGATATTCACCCCACAGGTGTTGGAGACCATCACAAACATGCTAAGAGCTGACAACAGTGTACGTTTACACCAACTACAACAGCACATTATTACTGATGACATCACATTCAGCAACATCCGTTCAGTGAGTCCATCTGCACTGGGTCGTCTTCTGACATGACATCAAGTATGTGAGAAGCATCTACTGTCATACAATACCGTAACGTTTGGGTTCAGAAAGTGATGGAGCTGCATGCGACTGCAGTGGAACCCAAGTTTCTTTATGTTCCTTCACGTTAATGAAGATGCCTGCAGCTTTGCCAAAACAAGACAGAGAGGCAGATGCAGGACATAATGACATCGTCAGTGTCCCTGTGTCATGTCTGGTGCCAAACATCACATGTGCAGCTATTAGCCAGCATGGTGTTGTTCATTATCACGCCTCTCTTGGTCCCTGCAAAACTGCCTACATCATCACCATCCTCAATGCACTGCACAACACACTGATTCCCCATCACCAGGGCGACAGACCGGAACAGTCCAGGTTTGTTGTCGCCTGGGACAACATAAGTTTCCATTGTGCTGCTCACAAACACCCGCAGTTTGTCGTGCTTCGCCTGCCACCACACCTCTCAATCCTACTGAAGAGTTTTCAGCGTGGAGGTGGAAGGTGTATGAACGCTGAACCCACCAGGGCACATCTCTTCTCCAGACGATGGAGGAAGCTTACAGTGACCTTGGTGAGGGAGCATGATGGGGTGGACATGTTCCTCCTGATGGCTTTTCCCCTGCTGCCTGACCAGAGACGACATGATGACGATGAGCCCCTGTGGGCGGATCCCAAAAGGTCACCAGACTGTTGTTATCTGTGTATTATAGTATCTACAACATGTGCTTTGCAGTACTGTTCAAGTAACTGTTTGATTTTTTGCTGTATATATAGCGAATATACATTAATAGCCTGTATGTTTGTGAAAATACATGTATGTAAGAGCACTATTACAGACGTTTACAGCAGTCTTGCACACTGAAAACTCAAAAAACACAAGCTAGTGGTGTTTTCCAGTGTTTATCTCATCAGTGTGTAGTTGTTGTGTAGAAAAATCTGACTATTTGATATTTGTGTGTAGAGTTTGGATGCAGAAATACCATTTTGGCAAGATTTGAAAGAGTTTTGGATGAAGTTTTTGCTTTGTCCTAAAGTGAGAGACATTCTGCATGTGTGTGTGACTCTGGTTAAATTCACACACACACACACACACACACACACACACATTCAACTGCTAATGCTGTTTGCAATCACTAACAGTGAATGAGCATAACTGCCAGTATGATTCTACATATCCTTAAATTAATGGATTGTGTATGTGTGTGTGTGTATTTGTGTGTGTGTGTAATTCATTGGATATGTTTGTAATTAGAGGAGAAAGATGCAGAGTGTCTGTGTTTGTTTGTTTGTTTGTTTGTTTATTTGGACACTGCAACAGCACATATAAAAGGCTGCAGAAAGAACTCAATTACACAGGTTTGTAATTACACTGAAATGATTCCTTTCAGTTCAGCAGCTAATTGCTGTCCACACTCGACACACAGTGTCCTCAGACGCAATGCTGTGCCTGAGAGAAAGCTTACCCTACGACACCTAAGCACGGGCCGCTGACCAACACATGGAGGACTTATAGTAAAAGCTAGGAGTGGAATGGAATTTCTTTCATAACTTATCACACTGTGGGAACAGATTACATGTTGCCACATTGTGGGAACAGATTGCATCTTAGCACACTGTGGGAACAGATTACATGTTATCACATTGTGAGAAGAGATTACATGTTATCTTTTTAGAAGAACTGTCTAGACCAGTGTTTCCAACTCCAGTCCTTGGAGTTCACCAGACGGCTCCACGTTGTTGCAAAAAACACGAAAGCATATAATGGATCCTGAGAACTGTGTTAGGAAACACTGATCTACAGTGTCTGTACATTGGAAACTTCTGGAAGGGTGACAATGTGCAATGGAGCAATGTTATTTCTAATGAATTCCATAATATTTCTAATGAATTCCATTATATTTCCATAATAAGTGATTGAGAATAGCAGGGATGCTTGGAGCAGCAGCAGGTTTTAATGGTAACTGTGCCATTAAAAGGTTAAAATACACTCAGGAGTCTGAGTCTGTTCTTTTGTGCAGCGAACGTGCTGTCATCTGCTTTTGTCCCGCCCAAATCTGGCGCTAATCCAGTAACTTAATCCACATATGGCAGATGGAGTAATTGTAACATTATTAGCTCATTCTTTATGCAAATGGAACATTTGAGTTAAAAAAAAAAGAACGAGACAAAATGATATCCACGGTAAGTGTCAACACATCAGTGTCAAATCTGCAGGGCAAGGAGATAAGATAGTCTCTCTGCCTCTCATTCCCTCCCCGCTCTCATTCACGTGTCTACACTCATTCAAACTTAATCTCTATCTCTCTTTCTCTCTCTGTCTCTCTCCTCCCTTCTTCCATTTCTCTTTTGGAGTGAAGTATTTTTCTAAAAGTAAAGATTCAGGGCAAAGATTTAATGAACCCCTTCAGAGAGAGTGAGAGACACGAACGGAAAAACACAGAGACAGAAAGAAAGTGGAACAGAGAGACACAGAGACAGAAAGAGAGAGATGAATTCACTGAGATGTAATATCTCTCATAACTGTGACTAAAATGTTTTCTAATGGGTGACCACTTACCAGGGTCCTTGGCTTGGCTGTTTTAATAAGCCTCCCCAGGCACTCTCAGAGCTTAGTCAAAGCTCACTTAGAGCTCTCACACACACACACACACACACACACACACACACACACACACACACACACACACACACACACACACACACA
>JAOXYF010000082.1:0-15259 GCA_028565775.1 Sternarchorhynchus goeldii | reverse complement strand
GTGTATATTAGGTATCTATAATGCGTAGATCCTGCTCTCCCTCCCTCTCTCCCCCTTCTCTCTCTCTCTCTCTCTCTCTCTCTCTCTCCACTTGCCTCACACTTCCTGTAACATGCCAGATGCTTTTGCTGGAGTCCACTAAGAGCTGGTCAGTTTTTTCCTCTTTCAACTATTTAACACTAGTTTCAACCTCAGAATGCTGTGTAACGAGGCTACTGGAACCACAGAGAATTCATTAACAGAACATCCACCCTGCTCACCCCACAAGAGACCCCCCCCCCCCCGAGAACCTGAGTGGGGGCAGATTCCCCTCAGTGCAGATGGCCAGCGGAGAGGAGCTGTGTGTCCTGCACCATCCCACAGTGAGAACCAGCACAATCTCCATTCTGCTCTTTCCTTCTGTGTTTTTTTTTTACTTTTCTCAGATACATTTAAAGACTTTAAAAATAATCTAATGAACTTTTGTGTTTAATTGCCATCAGTGGATGTGTTTAATCCATGTGTCATTTCCTCAGTGAAATTATTATTATTACATATCTGTATATTAACTGATCTGATTACAGCCATGCATTTGGTCATGTTTTTATAATTATTACATATCTGTATATTAACTGATCAGATGACAGTTTTCACTCTTATAGCTTAACAGGCAAATATTACAAAGAGTAGCTGCGGGTAATGATGACACTGAAGCAGCTCAAGTATGCAGGGATAATCTAAATAATGATGTTATATACTGGGTTATATACTGTGTTAGATACTGTGGTATATACTGGATTATATACTGTGGTATATATTGGATTATATAATGTGTTACATAATGTGGTATATACTGGGTTATATACTATGGTATATACTGGATTATATACTGTGGTATATACTGTGTGATATACTGTGGTATATACTGTGTTATATACTGTGGTATATACTCTGGTATATACTGGATTATATAATGTGTTACATACTGTGGTATATACTGGGTTATATACTGTTGTATACACTGAGTTACATACTGTAGTATATACTGTGGTATATACTGTGTTTCACCTGTTATTTTTATCTGTCTGTCTGTCTATCTATCGAGAGTATGCAGTACTGAATCCACATTGGACTTGCTCAGATCAGTATGCGCTCCCCATAGATCTTACATTCAAAGAACAGTAATCCTGTAGCTGTGCTCCGATCATAAACTGAATTAACAGTGATTAGTAATTTAATTGGAATAGCTGCAGTCATAAACTAAATTAGTTAGATTAGGAGACTGAACCTATGAAAGAAAATTCAAGCATAAGGAATTTCTACCATGTAGAATGACAAAGGCAGTGGCATGGCTGTGTATGTGTGTGTGTGTGTGTGTGTGTGTGAGTACACATCTGTTATGTAAACAAAACTATGAGTGCTGAGGATATGTGTGTGTGTGTGTGTGTGTGTGTACACATCTGTTATGTAAACAAAACTGTGTGTGTGTGTGTATACACATCTGTTATGTAAACAAAACTGTATGAGTGCAGAGAATGTGTGTGCATGCATACGTGTTATAGTTGTAGAGTACTGATCCTTGACCTGTACTGTAGTACAGAGTCCATGCTGCTCGCTGTACTGCCTCAGACTTGAGTCTGCGTTACCTGAGGTTCAGTCTAGGTGTAGTGTAGGTTAAATACGGAAGCCTAGAGAGGACATGTGGTGTATTTGAGCAGAGCTGAATTAGCTCAGTCCTGCCTGGCTTCACAGCCACTGAAAGCAGGACTCGCCTTGCCTACGTTCGCTACCACTGCAAGACCCTGGATGTTTTTTTTATTTGTCCTATAGGTGTTTTCTTGCCTTTTAAAAACATAATGTATGTAAAGATACAGCTTGTTGTGTGAAGAAAGTATATTTTTATTCTCTGACAACTTGAGTCCTGTGAGTAAAGAGAGTGGGTCTGCTCCCTGTTGAACAGCGAACTGAAGAATCTGATTGGCTCCATCAGCATGGCGATACAACAGTATCCAAAAATAACTTATCTATTAACATAAAAGTTCTCCCTTCTGATAGGCACTAGTGGAAATCATCCTCAAGTGTTGCCCATGAGCAAAATGATTGTCTTTGACAGACTGGTTGCTCTGGTGTAGTGTCTGGTCTCTCTGCTGTGGCGGCTGGTCTCTCTGCTGTAGTGGCTGGCCTACTGAAGAATCTTGAGTCATTTGTTCCATTTGCATTGTGAAAGGAGTTCAACTATCGAGAGCAACAGACCTGCTCCCAATATTCTGATATTATCCAATACCATATTATCCATTATGATATTATCCATTTTACTGTAACACATGACAACGATATTAAGGCAGATAATCGAAGCCATGTATCACTAAATTACTCTGTTCCTCTTTCCGTCAGTTTCACTAATACTGATTCACTCTATTCTCACCCGCTCCCGCATCTCTCTCTTTCGCTCTCTCTCTCTGTCTCACTCTGCCACTCCCCCTCTCTCGCGGAACAACACCCACGCTGTTCTGAATCCACTCTATGCGGCTCCGCTGCTTATTTCGTTCGCAAAGCTCGCTCCATCGATGCAACCGGAGAACAGATGCACGAGGAACTCGAGCATCTATAAATTGTGATCTGCATGTTCCATACCTCTTTATCTCCCCTCGCGCTGTTGCTGTTACAAAGTCTTGGCACGTCATGCCCCTGCGATGGAAATTAACTGAAGTTGGTTTACCGCAGCTAACGGCGGACATGCTTTGAAGGATGTAGCCTGGGGGCAGTAGGGTAAAGCTGGGGCAGATCCATTCCCGCGGGCTCGGTGGATTTGAGGCGCGGACCATTCAACCATGCCGAACATCAGTCGTATTCACTAAACCTGATTTGTGGGGGCTATTTGTTTCCAGTTATTTATGCATATACAGGCTGTTGTGATTATGGAGGCAGAGTGAATGTTGAGCATCATAACTCCAGCGCGAGCCGCAGCCTGCCGCACATATGGACGTGTTCAGCTTCGTCAGGATGCCGAAACTGTCAGGGTGAGTCGCTCGTCTGCCGCCAGACGTTTGTTATGCGTTAACAACCTGAAATTGTGTACCCGATTGTGTACCCAGACTGTTAATGGGGTTTATGAATATGGTGAGATGACGCGAACGTGAATAACATACAGTGCTAGAAAATGTCGTGGTTTTATGTCACATATAATCACGACGATTTCCCGGCACGCGTGCACGCGGAGCTATGGACAGAGACGTGATGCTTTGACGCGTCATGCAGGAGCGTTAGTAAACTTACCGAGGGCTTCCATGTTCTGCGATGTGTTAAATGTGGCTTTAAAACGCGCCGTTAGATCATATACAATCTTCTAAACTGGATCTATAACGCAAAGGATAACGGCTTGTTGAACTGCAAAAATCTCATGTAGATCTGGTGAAAGTCATCGCCACAGTCCATTATTTTGGTGGCTTTTTTAGTGAGTATATTTGTGGTCCTCCGTTTATTTAAAATGAATGTAAGGCGCTCGTGTCAGCTGAACCACATGAACATGGATCCCCCAGATCTCGTGAGTCATCTCACTGAGCGCGAGACCACGTAGGCTACGTCTTCACTCTTAATGTTTTCTAGACGCTCTGTTCTAGGGTTAAAAATACAAAACTTGTTGGCTACACTAACCTATGCTGACCATAGTAAACCAAAAGGATTATCCATTCATATTATGCCATTAAACATGTTAGACACATTAAAAATGTTACACACATTTCTCAGCAGATAAACTCATTTTATCACCCTGCACCTAGTTGGGTTTACTTTGTATCATAGCTTTCTCTGTATCATAGCCCTCTCTGTGTACAGAATGTCTAAAAGATTGCATTAAAAGCAGGGGCAGTGGTAGTTCAGCGGTTAATATGCTTGCAAAGGCATCAGAATGTTGCTAGTTCAAGCCCCACCTCTCTCAAATTGCTACTGTTGGGTCCCTGAGCAAGACATATAACCCTTAGTTACTCAAGATGTTTTCAGTCACATTTGTAAATTGCTTTAGATAAAAGCACCAACAAAATGCTCAACGTTTTCCATCCATGTCTTATTAAAACTACAAATGAATAGCAAAGCATTTCATTGAAGCCACACAGCTGTAAGAGAGTAGAGGCTCTTTAATGTGTGTTAATGCTCCTGCTTTACTTATATACAGTAAATCATACATTTAAATTTATCTTATGGGATTTGAAATATTGGTGCACATTATTGGTACTGTTTTGTCAGTATCTGTTAGTGAGATGTTCATACATATAATGGCCATACAATTTTCAGATTATTTTGCAAATCTGATCTTGAGTTGCACAGTTAGTGCAGTATATTTTATGGAGCAGTACAGCAAATAAATACACGATAAAACATGGAACAAAAACAGAGACACATTAGTCACTTTAAATGATCTAATATTTCCTGCTCAGTCTGCAGCTATTTGTTATACTTCCATTTTCAAGACACACACTGTCCCATCCTGTTCCACACTGTCCCACTCAGTCCCACATTGTCACACTGTCCTACCCAGTCCTACACTGTCTTACCCAGTCCCACACTGTCTTACCCAGCCCCACACTGTCCTACCCAGTCCTACACTGTCCTACCCAGTCCTACACTGTCTTACCCAGTCCCACACTGTCCTACCCAGTCCTACACTGTCTTACCCAGTCCTACACTGTCTTACCCAGTCCCACACTGTCTTACCCAGTCCTACACTGTCTCACCCAGTCCTACACTGTCTTACCCAGTCCCACACTGTGCAGTTTAGGGAGTGCGATCATCAAACACAAACTCTAGGCAATAACTGAGGTATCGATTGTTTCTTTTTACTGCGAAGACTGAATGAGAGGAAAGAAGAACAAATGTATTTCAGGATGTGTGTTTTAAACCCAGCACTCTAGATATGTGTATTAAACCCAGCACTCTAGATATGTGTTTTAAATCCAGCACTCTAGATATGTGTTTTAAGCCCACCACTCTAGATGTGTGTTTTAAGCCCACCACACTAGATGTGTGTTTTAAACCCACCACTCTAGATGTGTGTTTTAAACCCACCACTCTAGATGCTGCAGGGCTTAGATTTTTGCTCATGTGAATTAGAGGCATTGCGGCTACTGGGAGTCAAATATTCCCCTTGAAAGCCTTGGAGTTTCATGTGTATTGAACTTGTTTCATGTGTATTGAACTTGTTTCATGCGTATTCCATAAAACCAAACAGGATTCATTCATAGTGATGTGCCTTGATTCTGCTGCTGTTTTGAGCATGGAAAGCTGCTTCAGAGATCTGAAGATAGATCATCACTGACACCAACACCATAACCCTAGCACCAACACCCTAACCCTAGCACCAACAGCCTAACCATAACCCCAGTGCCAGTGTTACCTCACAGATGAAGCAATGCCAGTGTTACCTCACAGATGAAGCAGTGCCAGTCTTACTTCACAGATGAAGCAGTGTCAGTGTTACCTCACAGATGAAGCAGTGTCTGTGTTACCTCACAGATGAAGCAGTGTCAGTGTTACCTCACAGATGAAGCAGTGCCTGTGTTACCTCACAGATGAAGCAGTGTCAGTGTTACCTCACAGATGAAGCAGTGCCTGTGTTACCTCACAGATGAAGCAGTGTCAGTGCTACTTCACATCATGCTACACTGCTGCACATTGTCACTACAACTCTATTTTTTCTGTATCCTATTAGTTTAATTAGCTACTTCATTAATGTTGACTTTCTTTATATTCTCAGTTATCAAGTCCTGTAGAGAAAATAGTTTCGTTAACTAATGCTTCCTATCACTGCTTAAAAGATGAAAAAAGGGAGAAAGTTAAAGTGGAAGATGAAGGCAGTGAAAGGTAAACAGGCTTCAGTCCGTCACCTGCTGGTATGATGAAAAAATAGTGCTTACAGGCATTTGGCTTCAGTCTTACGAAGATCCAAAAAGAACAAGAAGTCGGAGTGATAAGGTCCTGGTGTCGAGTGGCACGTGAGTCTGTGAGGAGGACGACGCCCAGGCTGAAGGGGGCAGAGAGGGATGCACAGCGTGAGGAGATGCACAGCGTGAGGAGATGCACAGTGTGAGGAGATGCCTGTATGCACAGGCCTGGCACACTGTCTCTAATTCTGTGTGCTCTCATCACAGGACGCCATCAGCTGTGCAGAATGAAGGCCAGCTGGAGGGACATGGAGAGAGTTTAAAATGCTGGCTGCCCACATTAGTTAAATAATCTCTGACCTGACCACCGTTACAATGTTTTTTCCCCTCTGGATATATATATATATATATATATATATATATATCAATCAAATGATATTCCAGATGAGAATCTGCAGTGTAGTGGGTAAATAGACTGTAGTGAATGTGTATATGTATATAAACCACTCAGAAGCTTGGACACACCTACTCTGTTTATTTTGACTATTTTCTACATTAAAAAACAGTATATATCAAATCAGTAAAAATATGTGATTTTGCTGTGATATTCAATATTTTCCTATCATAGATTTTATACTCTTTGAAGTAACCATCCTTTATTTTGGCACCAGCTTCACACACTCCTGCTGTTCTCTAAATCAGCTTGATGATGTTTTAGGACTAAGAAATTAGGAAGGACTAAGGTTCTGAAAGAAAACTGTTTTGCTAAGGATGCATCTAAAATGAAACGTGTGTGTGTTTTGGAAATCAGTTCATATATAGACTTAGAAACAAATTTAAACATAGTCTGATAAAATGATCAAATCATTATTATCAAATCAGATTAAATATTGCCTTTGTTAGCATCTATCTATCTATCTATCTATCTATCTATCTATCTATCTATCTATCTATCTATCTATCTATCTATCTATCTATCTATGTTGTTGGAGTGATGATTGATGGATATATCTGACTGTTCTGTCTATTTCTGGCTCTATTTTGTTGAAAATGAGATTTTACCACATGAGCCTCACTGGTCTGAATTGCTCTTTTCTCTACATAAAGGCCCAAAGTTTACACTGTGAGACTGTAAGAACTGCCAGCATGGTGCATTTGTACGTGTCATGATGGTAAAAAGCTGATGAACTGTCAGCCAGTGTGTAGTCTGCAGGAATAAGATAAGATAAGATAAAATAAGATAATCCTTTATTAGTCCCACAATGGGGAAATTTCCAGATTACAACAGCATAAGAAAGAGGATACAGAAACACAATTGAAAACAGAACCAGACGCTGTGAAATAAATAAAATAAAATATAAAAAGAAATATACACAAAATATATACAATTTAACAAAATTTACAAAGTGATTGCACTTATGACTAATTGCACTTTTATTAATTGGTGGGGGGGTGGGTATTGATGGGCCTTACTGGTGATGTAATACCATTACCAGATGCACTTGGTTGTGTGTGGTGAGTGTGTTCTGTGTGTGGTGAGTGTGTTCTTTTTTCTCACTGTGTTGTGTATTCAGTCCTGTGTGTGTTGAGTATGTTCAGTCTTTTTTGTCAATGTTGCTCTGTGCTGTTGATTGTTAGTGTTTTCTGCGCTTGGTTGTTTGTGATGACTGTTTTCTTTGATAAGCTGTGTGTGATGAATGTTTTCTGTACTTAGCTGTGTGTAATGATTGTTTCCTGTGATTAACTGTGTGTGATGGAGTGTTCCCTGTACTTAGCTGTGTGTAATGATTGTTTCCTGTAATTAGTTCTGTGTGATGAGTGTTTCCTGTACTTACCTGTGTTTGATGAGCATTTCCTGTGATTAGCCGTGTGTAATGAGTGTTTCCTGTGCTTAGTTGTGTGTGATGAGTGTTTCCTCTGATTATCAGTATGATTAATGTTTCGAGTTATGAGTCACATGTGATGAATGTTTCCTGTGTTTAGCTTTGTTTGATGAGCATTTCCTGTGATTAGCCATGTGTAATGAGTGTTTCCTATGATTAGCTGTGTCTGATTAGCATTTCCTGTGATTAGCTGTGTGAAGAGTGTTTCCTGTGATTTGCTATGTGTGATGAGTGTTTCCTCTGGTTATCGGTGTGATGAATGTTTCTAGTGATGAGTCATGCGTGATGAGTGTTTCCTGTGCTTAGCTATGTTTGATGAGCACTTCCTGTGATTAGCTGTGTATAATGAGTGTTTCCTGTGATTAGCTGTGTGTGATGAGTGTTTCCTGTACTTCATGCCAAGGGTAAAAGAGCAGTTTAATCCTGCAGCTCACATGTGCCACTCGCATTGTGATACATATAAATAAGACACTCTGGATAAGAGCATCTGCCAAATCATACTGGTTAACAAATTATTACAAATAACAAATCATACTGGTTAACAAAGATTTTGCTTTTCCCCTGAAAAAATACCAGTGTGTTATGTATTTTTGCAATCTGATTCCAAATATGCTTTCAGAATTGTTCTGTCATCCATAGTTTTTGGTTTTAGTGTTACTCACATATCATTATGTGCATTATGGTAAAGGGAAATTCCCTTTGTTGGCAGACCACTGCTGGACACTGATGATGGATGTTCCTGGCAAAAACCAGACACTACACATTTTAGAATTGTGTATATATTTTATGTATATATTTTTTTTGTTTTATCTTTGAATACATAATATGTACTTAAAGTAAAATTTAATTGCCCTCTCTTTCAAAAACCACATATGATAGAAAATATTTTTTGAAATAAGTGTAAATAAGTACTATACAGTATATGTATTTTAGAATGTAAAAAAAAGTAAATTTGTAAATTTTGTTGTAATGAAATGAATTAAACTGCTGCTTTCAAAGATCAATAAATGAAAACATCAGTAACTAAAGCCAAGAGTAGTAAAACAGCTGCTGAGGTTGTTCCAGCTGATGGTAAAGGGAGAAGGAATGGGTTTAACCTCAATCTAAGTTAAAAGAACAAGGCAGTGCATCACTTCATTTATTCAAAATGAAAAACAAACAGCTATTTCCATCTCTAGGGCATTTTACAAATTTACAGACGTGCAGTGTGAGCCAAACAGAGCCCTTCAGTGTGCCATAACTGTAGCCATGTGACCTTTGACTTGGTTGCATGTCTGTGGTATTTCAGCTCTTGCCTCTTTGCACTGAGTGCTGTTCATTGGGTGCTGTTCATTGGGTACTGTTCATTGGGTGCTGTTCATTGGGTACTGTTCATTGGGTGCTGTTCATTGGGTGCTGTTCATTGGGTACTGTTCATTGGGTGCTGTTCATTGGGTGCTGTTCATTGGGTACTGTTCATTGGGTGCTGTTCATTGGATACTGTTTGTTGGGTTCTGTTCACTGGATACTGTTTGTTGGGTGCTGTTCATTGGGTACTGTTTGTTGGGTGCTGTTCATTGGGTGCTGTTCATTGGATACTGTTTGTTGGGTTCTGTTCACTGGGTACTGTTCATTGGGTACTGTTTGTTGGGTGCTGTTCATTGGGTACTGTTTGTTGGGTGCTGTTCGTTGGGTACTGTTTGTTGGGTGCTGTTCTGATGGTATTTTTATATCTGTCTGCTGATTACATCATAGCCCTCACACACTAGTGTGTTTATGTTTGTCATTGCAGCACTGAAACCCTGCTGCTTTGTAACTGTGTCATTCTTCTTAAGCCACTGTGCAAAATATTCAGATGCAGGTGCATTAAAATCCTCTAAAGAATATGTGCATATTAATTAAAAAAAACCAGTTAATATAGATCTTGTACTTGTATGTAATCACCTTCTAACAAAGTCATGTCAAATGGGAAGAATACTATAACCTCAGTAAATACTAATATAACAACAACAACAACAACAGCAATAATAATAATAATAATAATAATAATAATAATAATAATAATAATAATAATACAGTGAAATTAAGCTGCCTGAAAGATAAGCAGCATTAAATAAGCCACTATGTGGGGACAGTCTGTTAGGGAGTGAAAGACAGTCTGTTAGGGACTGAAGGACAGTCTGTTAGGGACTGAAAGACAGTCTGTTAGGGACTGAAGGACAGTCTGTTAGGGACTGAAGGACAGTCTGTTAGGGAATGAAGCTTCCCTATGTTACATATGTATATGTAACATTGCTTGTTTCAGATGAAGAAAGCCTCCTTGATTGGATCTTTTGTTGAAAGAAAGGTGGGACTTTCTTGATCACTAATGGCAACCTGCTTGGTGGTTGGTGTCAGGGAGCAGGATTCATTTCACCTACAGTCTCCACACTTGGGGATTGCTGGGCTGAATTATTTATCCAGTGCAAAGCAATACAACCTGTGTTGGTAAAGTTTTTGTATACTGCAGCGATGTCCCCTTTAAGAAATGAGCCAGGGTTGACTTTAATAGTATCAAAGTACTTTGATAGTACAAAAGTTTTTTCCCCTCATAGCAAGTAGGGGAAAATGTCAGGGATCAGGTTTGCTTAAAACATTCCAACATGTACATTACTGTTAGATTGTGGGGTGAGTATGATACTGAACACTCACTCTCTCGTTTAAGATGAACTTAACAGTACAAAACCTTTGGCAAATGTGACCCAGTTTAGTTACTCTAGTGTTATATATTACCTCTAATAGTGTTCAGTAATATATTACTCAATATAACTAATCTGCATGCCATCCAGATTGCCTGTGTATAATTAACACCTACAGTGTTAATCCAGTATACTCATTAATGTTCCCTGTGCAATTACCCCAGACTCCAGTGCACCCTGAGGAAATGCCTGCGATTTCAGTGCACACACTGGACTTACATTGTCGTTCAGGTGCATAGATTGAGTGCCAAAATCATATCTGCTGGATAGAATAATACATTCTACTCTTTGTTTTATTTGGATGTCCTTATTCTAATATGTTTAAGTTCCTCTTCAGTGGCGAATAATGCATGCAGTCTCTGAACTGTTTCCACAAGCACACAAACCCAAACTTCAGGTGTTAACAGCCTCTACAGGAACCCTGACCCTAACTTCAGGTGTCATGTTAACAGCCTCTGCAGGAATTCAATCCTCTGATTTGCAGTTTGAGGTGTCACTGTCTGATTAGCAGGTTTCTGAGTCTCAGTGTCATAAGGTTTGCAAAACCTCGTCAGTGGGTTCTCAGGGCAGGTCCTTTTGGTTGGGTCCTGATTTTGACATCTGTTAGACGGACAGCTACATTTCCATTTCTGTCCCTAACACTAAAATCCGTGCATAACACTAATAACCCTAGTTTCTAACCCCAACCCTAGTATCTAATGCTAATGCTAACACTAACCCTAACCCTAGTATCTAACCCTAACCCTAACCCTAGTCTCTGCAGCAGAGCTGTGTGTGAGTTGAGGTGGGAGAACTCCATCATGCACTCGAAACAGGCACTCTAACCACACACTCTAAACATGTACTCTGCTTTTATAAATGTGTGAAAGACAGGGTCATTCTAAAGAGTTCACTGAATTTGAGTGGGATTGTAACAAGATGCCACCATTGCAGCAAGAACTTCTTCCCTCCTAGATATTTTATGATCAAATGTGAGTGGTATTATTGACAGGTGGAAGTGTCATGGCAACTTAGCCATGAAGTTCAGGACCATGTACAGTTCCAGAGTCATCGAGTACTGAGGTATGTAGTGTGTAAAAGTGCCCAGTGCTGGTCCAGTATCTCCTGTGGCATGAACACCAGCACGATAGCTGAGCACTAGGAGCTTCGTGGCATGGGGCTCCATAGATGAGGAGATACATGGGGCTCCAAAGATGAGGAGATACATGGGGCTCCATAGATGAGGAGATACATGCTAGCCTTACATCACCAAACACAATGAGAGGCATTGATGGAATGAAGTAAAGCACGAAGCCACTGGACTCTGGAGCAGTTCTGTAGAGTGATGTATCACACTGCTTTATCTGGACAGATGTATCACACTGCTATATCTGGACAGATGTATCACACTGCTCTATCTGGACAGATGTATCACACTGTTCTATATGGACAGATGTATCACACTGCTATATCTGGCCATCTGATGGATGAATCTGTGTTTTGTGATTGGCAGGAGAACTTTACCTGCCTGACTGTGTTGTTCCAACTGTAATGATGGGTGGAGGAGGGATAATGCTACGGGGTTGTTTTTCAGGGGTTGGACTAGCCCCCTTAGTTCCAGTGAAAGAAAATCTTAGTGCTTCAGTATACTAAGACATTTTGGACAAGTGTTTGCCTCCAACTTAGTGGGAACAGTTTTGTGAAGGACCTTTTCTCCCAGCATGACTGTGGCCAAGTGAACAAAGCTGGGTCCATAACGGCATGGTTGGGTGAGTTTGGTGTGGAAGAACTTGACTGGTCCACACAGATTCCTGACTGCAACTCCATCGAACACCTTTGGATGAACAGAGACTGAGCCAGACCTTCTCGTCCAACATCAGTGTCTTTTAATATAAGTGCATTTTTTTAATACTGTTATGGTATTTTCTCTGTTCCATGCTAGTTTGTCCTTGTCCTCTATGTGGAGGTGTCTCATGTTTTAATATATGGAACTGATAAGCCTGGATAGGCAGCAATGGGGAGGCAGCTGGCTATGCTAATGCACACTAATGCTAGTCATGAATTGTGCAGCGTGTAATCTGTCCCAGACCCACACTACTCGGTGCAGCTGGCCATCATTTATTAATGCCGGGTGAGTAGGTTTGGTTTCGCTGCGGTGGACTCACAGTCCAGTGGCAGCTCAGAGAGGGACATACAGATATTTAAAACAACAATGCAGGACCCCATCATCAGAGGGTCGCCGTCAAGCAGCTCAGCAGAGCACGTGCTCGGAAAGTAAGCTTCAGATATGTAGCCGATCCAACGTACTGTCCTTGAGATCCACCACATGGAACTGTGAGTTGATAGATGTCTTTGTTAACCTCTGAAAAATGGAATGATGATTATGATGGAATTTTTGGAGTCACCTGACATGCCCCACTGATATCCAGCAGACCTGCAGCACTCCTGTCTGAGTGAGCAGAGGAAGCCATAAAATCCTGAACATGTCTGTTCATTGTGTGTTGAGAGGGGGTTGGAAGCTCATTCTGTGCAAGTTTTATTACTTAAGCCTTATGTTGTTTTTCTTCCTCTGACCCCAACACAGAATGCTAGACATCATTATATACCATAAGATGCTGATATTTGTATTGCTTGTTATTACTCATTAAGTGAGCTGTTCAAATGTGTAGTATGAACAAGAAGTGCCCTGGGTTTACAATTCAAACCTAACCCTTGGCATGTTAGTTAGCAGGACATAATAACATGTATGTTAGTTAGCAGGGCATAATAACATGTCAGTATGTCAGCCGGACATAATAACGTCAGTATGTTAGCAGGGCATAATAACATGTATGTTAGTTAGCAGGACATAATAACATGTATGTTAGTTAGCAGGGCATAATAACATGTCAGTATGTTAGCAGGGCATAATAACGTCAGTATGTTAGCAGGGCATAATAACATGTATGTTAGTTAGCAGGACATAATAACATGTATGTTAGTTAGCAGGGCATAATAACATGTCAGTATGTTAGCAGGACATAATAACTTGCAAAATTGCTTTTGCATTTGCGGTTAAATGATCACTTTACCTTAAATGCAATTTTAGCTGCATTATGAAAGAACTGGAAAGCAGTTAAAGCCATAAAATTGATTTTTTTTATTTTTAGTTTTATTTCTCCTCTAATTAGCATGATGCACCTACGGTCTAGAGATTATTGTCTACCATTGCATCAGCTGGTCTATCTCCTATGCTGTAATGTCTGAAGTGTGCTGGATCCTGGACTTGTTATATGTGGTGTCTTGAAGGTTTGACTATTTTTCTGCCTGTTAGAGTGGAACCCTGGTAGGATTCATGAGCAGGAAAGTAACAACATTTTTAGGAGCTTTTGGGGGAGGAGCTTAAAGCAGAACATGCTTTTAAAACAACATAAATGCATTGGGCCTGTGTTCTATAATGGCAATATATTTTCTCGACCATGCGATGCTGAAATAGTCTAATAATTTAGTGATTTATTTACTGGGCAGCGGAGTATCAGCCTCCTGGTTACAGGTCTGTAGAGGATGGCAGTATTTTTGATGCACTGCTTATGTACAGGTTCATTCTGCCATCAAGCTTGAGTTTCGCTCACACTGGCAGTCATGCCTGTCTGTTCATGATGTGGTGCTTGGGAACACAGACAGACAAATATATAATTATTACAAGATATTATAGTATAATTATGAGATGAAATGATATTTCAGAAAAATATATCAATATTTGTATAATAGAATTTTAGTAAAAGCAACATAATATTTCATGCTTTATTGCATGTGTCATACTTTAATATAATGTCTTATTCTAAATTATTAGCTTTATGGTACGTTGATAATGACAAAATTAATAACAGATCTGCTAAAATTGATTAAATCTTAGCGTACTTTATGTGTGCCTTAAATCACAATATAATAAGATGATTTGAGTGCCACTGAGTGATTTGAACACCATTATCATTAGTGCTCATGAAAGACTCTGCTCTCATCTTCTTCTGTAAAGATTCTTCTGTAAAGATTCTTCTGTAAAGATTCTCTGCTCTCAGCTTCTTCTGTAAAGGTCCTTTGGTCTTCTATTCCCATTTTAAAAATTATTTTAGATTATTTTAATTGTCTGAGCATTTATTAAATATGATTAATTGAAATGATTAATTCTGAAACCGGTTTAATCACAATGTGAATAACATGGCTTCATTGGCCCCATAGCAGCACACACTGCAGGACACACTGCAGGACACAGTGCAGCACACACTGCAGGACACAGTGCAGGACACATTACTCATGCTCTTGTATAACTATTGTTTTATAGTATTGCATATTGTATAGAATTGTAAAAACATCTCAAAAGATAATTATTGATGTGCTATCTCAAATGATGTGCTATCTCAAATAATAACCCAGCATAATTTTTTCTCTGAAAACTCAAACATTTCCTCTTAACCTAATTTAAGGCCATCAGAGCAAATGCAGTACAAACGACCACCACAGTCACACTAAGAACAAAGAATCTAATGAAGAGTGCCATAAACACTGTGAACTTTGCTGCTGTACCAGAACTGACCTGTAGGTGCCAGTTGTTTCTAAGAGCAAATATTGAGATAAAAAATGTTGAGAAATTGTGTAACGTTGTGTTGACTGGAATGTCTCTCTCTCTCTCTGTGTCTCTCTCTCTTTGACACACAAAGACAGAGGTTTGTTTTTAGTGACAGGAGAATGAGGCAATGGGCTTTAAATACATAATACATACTAATAACACATATAATATATACTAATAATACCTATAATACATACTAATAACACATATAATATATAC
>JAOXYF010000081.1:0-15269 GCA_028565775.1 Sternarchorhynchus goeldii | reverse complement strand
TCCGGTGCTCTGGCTCCCGGTAAACATCTAACTATAACCGCTGGAGTCCCTAATGGACTAGCTATTTTCACGTGTCGAGATGGTGAAAGAGAGGACCCATTGAAGATGATTTTATTTTAATTTTGTGTGGATTCAGACAAAAATGTCTGATTTATGACAGATTAAACACACAGAAAATTTGGGGAAAAAGCCAATTCTGATTTTGAGAAATTAACATGGGACTCAATGGGGCAGTTTTCAGTGCCTAGTGCCAAACAAGTGCTCATAACTCTAAAACGGGACGAGGGAGCATGTTTAATTTTGACGGATTTAAATTCTACTAGTCTCAGTCATGTTGAGAATTTTAAATGTTACATTTTCTTAGTAGAAAACTGTTGCTGTATATGTTGCTGTTGCTATGTGATATTTTCCCTTGCCTTTGGAAAGATTTTTACTGAATCTGGACAACACTTAAAATATGTCTCAAAATATAGTTAGCTGAGATAGCAAAAGCCAAAGGCTCTGCTGTGATAGCTGCATTTCATTTTGAGCAAAATTGTCGGTGGTTGAATTAACTAACATTTGCAGTAGGCTATATGCCGTCCCCAGCAGCATGCACCAACCCCTCAGCTGCCAGAGAGCGGCTCG
Source organism: Sternarchorhynchus goeldii (assembly GCA_028565775.1). Classification (NCBI taxonomy): domain Eukaryota; kingdom Metazoa; phylum Chordata; class Actinopteri; order Gymnotiformes; family Apteronotidae; genus Sternarchorhynchus; species Sternarchorhynchus goeldii. The sequence continues at coordinate 14,642 of JAOXYF010000081.1, read as the reverse complement.
AGAACTGTGGGGACAAAAGCCCATGTGGGGAATGGGGATCCCATCAGGGGGCTCTCTGATCCAAGTCCCCGTTAACGTTCCTATATGTGTGAATGTTACTGGTTAGTGCCCATGACCGTGTCTTCCCCGGTTCCAAGGAGGGTGGTGTGTGCCGGCCCTTCCTTGAGGAGCTACTCCTGGAGCTGCACTGATGGATGAATTATTATTATTATTACTACACAAAGAATGTTTGCATAAATTTAACTCCATTAATGCACTTAAGGTCTAAGATTCACCAGAAAACCCAGAATACTCAACTGTGTGAAGCAGTGTTAATTTCGTGGACGAACTATTTTCGTCATAGTTTTCGTCAACGAATATTTTTTCATGACGAAAACGAGACGATAACTAAATAAAAACCACATAAAGGACGAAAACTATGACGATATTGATTGACACTTTCGTCAACGAATAAAAACGAGACGAAAATGTTTGGCAGGGACGACATCCAATCAGAACTGATTTACTTTTGAGAATCGCGGGGACAAGTTAGGAAAACATCCAATAATAACTACTTCGGCGTATGTGGAGAGGCGGAACAAGCCGGGTAGCCATCAATCAAACGAACACTTGCGCACATTTGATCTGAGCCCGGGAAGACCGTACCAGCCTGTAAACTGTCGTTATTCATGATTATCAAGTTATCTAGACAATGTCAGCAGGGAGAAAGAGAAGAGACGATGTATGGACACATTTCTCCTTTGACGTTGTGAAAAACAAAACAATGTGTAAACCATGTGGGGTGACTATCTCGGGTAAAAACACAACAAATCTTAAACGACATCTGCAAGCAAGTCACCCAGATCTCCATGCAAAGGTAAGCATTTAATATCATGCAGGGTAAAATATTTTTCCAAGTTTAGCGTTTGTGTGTAGAGAAAATCAAATCAGTTTAGAGCGTGTCCTGCTGTAAACGCTGTATTAACTCAATAAGGTGGTGTTAATGGTCAGATTAGTTGAATCAGGTGTGTGGGGAGCAGATGTGTAGGGCAGTGTGTCCGGACCAGAGTCCGTAAACTAGCTAGCTAATTCCAACCATCTGCGTTGCAAACCTAACTAGTTTGCAAATGAGGGGAGTCGGATTCTGCCGGGAAGTCCGAATTCGGCACAACACATGTTGGTTTGAAAAAAATTCTCCGTCGTGCCTGCTGCTTGCATGTGCTAAATGAAAATGAGCACTTTCTTCTTTGATTTACAACTTTGACCTACCACCTGATTAACTTTCTGTTCCTCCCCCTGACGGGTGAAGAAAAATCTACAGAAAAGCCGCACCTCATTATAAACCGCATGGTGCAAAGCGTGGGGGGAAAAGTAGCGGCTTATAGTCCGGAAAATACGGTAATATGCAATTTGTTATGAACAATGCATATATTTTTCAGGCAGAGCAGGCTTACTCGTCATCAATATTTTCTTATTGTTCTGCTTAATAATCAAGGCCAGGTAAATAAAGATGTTTTTTGTTAAATCTGTTTGTGTGTGTATTGGTCTTTCAAACATGAATAATATTCCAACTGGTTAATAAATGTTTCGTTTTGTGTAAGTATATAATGACTTAAATAATTCAAGGAAACTGAAGAAAAAGCATTTACATTTTACATATTTTAGTCGACTGAATCAACTGTAGATTTAGTCGACTATATTCTTATGACAGTCGACTAAAACTAAAAACAATTCAGATGACTAAATTATGACTAAAACTAAATGACATTTTAGTCAAAAGACTACGACTAAAACTAAAGCAAAATTTGCTGTCAAAATTAACACTGGTGTGAAGAGGCCCAAGTAACTCACAGCCAGTTTCGTGATTTTTATGCACCTGCACAGTAACAAGTTTTTTGTTATGTCGCCTGCATAGTACAAATTCCAGTGTCCATTTGGATGTAACTTTCATACTAATATGAAAAGTTTATAGATTTAGAGAACAGGGAGGATTACAGCAATGAAGATCCTCATGATCTTGGGAAATGGTTGGAGCACAAACTAGCAGTTCCTTCATAAATCCAGAAAGTTCTGTACAAGAAATCATACAACAGCTTTTACAGATATGTGAACTGTCCAAGCCACATTCTTATACAACACACAGATGTCGATGATTCAACTGTGAGACAGGTAGTCACAGCTGTTTCAGAGAGCAGATGTCAAACTGATTTTGTGAAAAGGATGGTTCCATATCAAGCAAAGGAAAGCAGCATACAGTCATGTGAAAAAAATTAGGACACCCCATTAAAGAGTCAGCTCTTTATTAAGAAATTTACATATCAATGGCCAATCTTTTTTTTTATTTCTGGAAACGAAAGTTATTTAATTACAAATAAACAACCATAATTAACATTGTTCTACTCATGAAACAAAAGTTATGAACAAAAATGCATATTATAATAGAGGAAAAGGTTAGGACACCCTACCCTCTAATAACTAGTGTTGCCCCCATTGGCTGCAATAACTTCAGTGAGACGTTATTTGTAGCCACCTACCAATCTCTGACATCGATCTGAAGAAAGTTTGCTCCACTCAACACAGAATTCTTTCAGCTCTGACATGTTTGAGGGGCTTCTTGCATGAACAGCTCGTTTTATATCACACCACAGCATCTCAATTAGATTAAGATCTGACCATTCCAGGACTCTCCACTTAGTTTTTAACCAGTCCTTGGTGGATTTACTGGTATGTTTTGAGTCATTGTCATGTTGCAGGGTCCAGTTCCGCTTCAGCTTTAATTTTTTTTTTACAGATGGTTTCACATGTTCCTCAAGCACCCTCTGATACACAGCAGAATTCATGGTGGATTCTATGATGGTGAGCTGGCCAGGTTCTACTGCAGCAAAGCATCCCCAAACCATGACACTTCCACCTCCATGCTTCACAGTTGGTATGAGGCTGTTTTCTTGGAATGCTGTATTTGGTTTACGCCAAACATGTCTTCTGTTCTGGTGTCCAAATAATTAAACTTTAGACTCATCCGTCCAAAGAACATTATTCCAGATGTCCTGGTCTTTGTCTGCATTCTCTCTGGCAAACTTCAGTCTGGTCTTAATGTCTTTTTTTAGAGAGCAAAGGTTTCCTCCTTGCACACCTCCCATGAAAATTAAACTTGTGTAGTCTCTTTCTGATAGTTGAGTCATGCACTTTCACATCGACAGTAGCTAAAGCCTGATGTAGGTTCTGTGATGAAATTTTAGGATTTTTCATTTTAGCATCTTCTTTTAGCATCTTATGGTCTGCTCTGGGGGTGAACTTGCTTGGACGGCCAGACCTGGGCATGGTCACATTTGTTTTGAATGTCCTCCACTTGTAAACAATTTTCTGGATGCTGGAATGGCTGATTTCAAATTCTTTTGAGATCTTTTTAAATCCCTTACCAGACTCATAAGCAGCCACAATCTACTTTCTGAGGGCCTCAGGCAGGTCTTTGGATCTCACCATGGTACTCACTCTTACCTCAACAGTCAGGGACACACCAAACTAAATTTCTGAGGTTTAAATAGGGCAAGCCTAATTCAAAATGCTGGGTAACGATGTTCTGATCATGTGCACCTGATATGATACACGTGTGTGTGATCTTAACTATTTTAAGTGGGTCAATATATAGGGGTGTCCTAATTTATTCCTCACCAGAAATTGCATTCTTTTTGAATTACATTTTACATAAAGTTGTAAAAAGGCTTTTCTTAATTTTTAATTGTTTAGTCATATTACTTGGATCTCTCAGTACTGTTAAAATTGATATTAAATATCCACATGTCCAAATATGTTAAAGAATATACAGGCTTTCATAGGGTTTCTAATTTTTTCACATGACTGTATATTATCAGCATATATTGAAGTATATTATCAATAAAGGAAAGAAATTGTTGTTTTGTGTGTTCCTCTAAATCTACTGATACAGAAAATGTTGAACAGGGCTGATATTATAGATAAAACTCTTCCAGTACAAAAGCTTGTGCCAGATGAGTACAATACATTACATACAGGAATGGTTTGTACTGTAAAGAAAATGACCTCCTTAGAGGGGAGAAGTTCAAAAATTGCTGTTGGAATTTACACCAATGAATGTGAAGTGTCGAATTCTTTAGGAACATCTAAAAAGAAACACACTGAGTGCAGTGTGCTGGGTGATGACTAGCATGCCATCAAAATAACGGTTGTGGGTTGAGGTGATGAAACGCAAATGTGAGTACAACGGAAACTGAACGGAAACGGAGCAAGAATAACAGGTTTATAAAAAAGGACAAAATACCAAAGAGGGAAAAGAGTCACAATTTAGGATAACCTAACAAAACAGTCAGGAACAGACAGTATAGACAGAAAGAACAACCTAGAACAATGCCATGCCTTGCACCGCACCGCAACAACTGACCAACCATGAGATTCTCAAGGGGGGAGAAAACAACCCTCAAAGGAAAGACAAACTGAAGAGTTATAAGAAGGGGAGCAAATCAAGGTAAAACAGGGAATAGGTGAGAGGAGAAAACAAGGGAAAAACAACAAGCAAAAACAGGGCCAGAGTGGAAACCCAAAGTAAAACCAGGAATGGACCACATGAACCTTACAAAAATATAGGTCCACACTCCCCTCCATTCAACTTGCTCTTTTATGTAAAGCCTCTGATGTAAAATATGGCAATGTTTTTTTCCCATTCTCTCATCCAAGATCTGGTTTATTTAAAGTAATACGATCAATATCTTGAGAAGTTAGCATCTGTCCAATGCAAAGAATTGTATGTGGCTGCTGACAATTTGGCTGCTCATTCTCTTGCAGGATTCTTCGAGTTCTGTAGGTTCTGCATGGCAATAAGGAGTGAGAACCAAAACAAGGTATGTTCAGACATCTTTGAATCCCGAACTAAAGCAGGTGCAGGAGTTACAGCAGGATCCCACTGTGGCTAAACAGTATAGTGTGAAAGGAGGATGTGTATTGACTGACAGTCTGGAGCACTTTCATGTTATTCATGGTTATCCTCTGACAACTTACATGACCTTTTGGAATGCAGTGTACCTGCTGAGTTGTCACTCTGCTTTTCAGAAATTATTTCACTTTAGAAATATTTCACTTTAGAAACACTGAACCATGCAATCAAAACATTTGCATATGCTTTAATGACAAAACTGACCAGCCTCAGCCCAAGGCTTCTCTACAAAAGCCACCATAGGTGGAAATGACCATGAGAACTGGGCTCTGAAGAGTTGATACATTTCCTTAGCTGTAAGGTGTTGGAACACAGAACTTTTGCAAACTACATTCTGTCCTTTTAGTTAGGCTGTAATAGTTAATTCTATATTTTAAGTCCCATACAGAACTAACTGTATCGCTTTACTTTTACCAAGCTAATGGCTGTCCTTGGTACTAAGTACGGATTGACAAGGCTCACCTGCTACCTGCCCCGGACCAACCACCTCCTACTCATCCAGACGCAGATGAAGGATTAATCGGCTGGATAGAGGCCCTCATCAGCACCCCTGGTTCCCCCCGTCCTGCTGTGGCACAGCCCCAGACTTTGCTATAACTTATTTACTACTGTGTTTTTTTCCTATATATTTATCTTGTTGTCATGGTGACCGGTGTCGGCCAGAAGAGCATGGGCTCCCCCCTTGAGTCTTGGTTCCTCCTATGGTTTCTTTCTCACACTCTTAGGGAGTTTTTCCTTGCCACTGTCACTGTGGGCTTGGACTCAGACACTTGTAAAGCTGCTTTGAGACAACATCTGTTGTAAAAGGCGCTATATAAATAAACCTGATTTGATTTGATTTAACTCTCTGAGGTTGATGCATGCACTTGTGCATAAAACTATCTCTTGATGTTTTAGAACAAACACAAAAGGCCAACCTCAGCAGAAATACACAGAGCATTAACAGAACATTTCAAGAGGTGGAATACAGGTGAAGGATAACAAAAGGTTCTTAAAGGTTCACTCTTTCCTTATTCATTACAGTGCAGTGCACATATTTTCTCTCCCTGCTGCAAGAGCTCTCTCTATCATGAGAAAAAATACATGGACACTGAATCAAAGCCAATCTACATTTCACTCATTAGAAAACAAACCAGCCTGATACCTGTAGGAAAAATGCTATTGTTGAAAATTTTAGCACTTACCAATCACACATATAGACAACCACACTGTGAACATCAGTACTTACACAATCATACACGCAGACAACCACACTGTGAACATCAGTACTTACACAATCACACACAGGCAGCCATCAGTCTGTAGATTCTACATGGAAATTTGAAAATCACTAAGAGAAGATGTAGTTGGGAATGAGAGACAAAAGGTGTCAAATGTAGGTCTGTTTTTCTGGGCACAGTACACTATAATTAGGATTCCATTACACGGTTTTCCTTGTAGCCAAGTCTCATAAACAAATCAAGAGCATCTAGTGGCTGGATTATGGCTCTCACTCTGTATATGACCAAATAAAATCTTAACACCCCCACATTTTAATTTCAATCTGCTGTTTGTGTTTGTTTCCTCATGTGTGTTTGTTTGGTTGTCCATGGGTTCTGTGTTGGGGTGCATGTGTGTGTGGGTGGGTGTTCTGTCTGTGCTTCACATACCATCAACTCAACAGACTGGGTAACGTGGCTGAGAAGGTATAGTGTACTGAAAGGAAACAGCATTTTAGCAGTACACTTGTGGATAATTTGCTGCTTATATATATATACACAGACATATATATATATATGGCTGCTTATATATATATATACACACAGACATATATAAAGGTACAAACCTTTTTCACATCTTTGATGTTATGTATGATTTGTAATGTTTCCTCTGCAGTTGTAGCAGTGCATATATGACAACATACAGTACAGCATCAGCTTTGTTTATTCTTGTAAGAGCTCTGGCCAGATATTAGCTCTGCCCTTGAGGAAGACTCCTGCTGTCTTGCTGTACAGCCGGTTTGTTGATCCAAAAGTTTGTAGAACACAGAGTTCCTGGAATGTGCTGTTTTTGTTTGTTTTTTAATTCTAAAAGCCTCCTTCATGCTCTCTTTAGGCCTGTACAGTCATTAATGGTGCTTGAGCAGTTAGTCTGCTCCAGTGGCTCACAGTTTATGCTGTTCTATGTGTACAGAACGACAGCTCGCTGTTCTCTGCAGTCTACTGGTGCAGTTGCTCTCTTGGCATTACCCCCTCTATGAACACACACTGTGCTCTCTTGGCATTACCCCTTCTCTGAACACAGTGCTCTCTTGGCATTACCCCTTCTCTGAACATACTGCTCTCTTGGCATTACCCCCTCTCTGAACACACTGAGCTCTCTTGGCATTACCCCCTCTCTGAACACACTGAGCTCTCTTGGCATTACCCCCTCTCTGAACACAGTGCTCTCTTGGCATTACCCCTTCTCTGAACACACACTGTGCTCTCTTGGCATTACCCCCTCTCTGAACACACACTGTGCTCTCTTGGCATTACCCACTCTCTGATGCTGTGTCCCAAGGCAGACTGTTAGGTTCCTGTCAGTTTGCAATGACAAAGACTCACTGAAACATCAGTCACTTAATAAATAAACTATCCATTCCAGTATGTTTTACTCTGAAATCAGGTTGTCATAAGAGCATTGGCTTGATTTAGTGCAGCATGATGCACATAATTATTACTTCATAAATATGATGTTTGTATTACTTCATACTGCAAATGTATTCTCAGACTGATGGCCATTTACCAATTATTTCATTGAAAATCCTGCATGTTGCGGATCCTGGAATGGCAGTCTTTCTGAGACTGAGTCTGTAGTTGGCAATGCATCTCTAATTTTGAAAAGCACCTTGCAAAGGGCATTATGGGATGGCTGTCACCTGACTCTTCAGATTCCATTGCCATGGTAAAGATGTCATTTCCAGTCTAATAAAACTGTTCCTGTACAGGGTACAGCTGGTCCTGATCCCACCACCGTCTATGTGGACATGAGAGCCTTGTGTCATGACAGGTAACGCATCCGCTGTAAAGCGTTCCCCTGCTATCCCTGTGATCCGCCCCCCTGCTGTCCCTTTGATCCGTCCCCCTGCTTTCCCAAGCCCAGCTACATTCTCCAGTAGACACCCAGCAGACTAGATGGTGTAGTGTTTCCCTGGCAGAGACTGGGAGGTTAGTGAAGCAATGTGAGCTGAGAACAAGTGGCTGGTGATTTGTGATTTTTACACATTTTTCACAGTGCGCCAAGTTTAGAGATGCTCTCCACACAGCCTGCCTCTAATGGAACTGGGCAAGGTGAGATGTTTCACATACACACACACAAACACACACACACACTCTCTCTCTCTCACACACACACACTCCATTAGCCCCCATCTTTTGCACTCTCACTGTCTACCTTTCACACACCACACTGTGAGCTATTGTAAAGTATAACTGTCGCTGTTATCTAATGCAGATCCTGCCCAGGGTTAAAGTAATCATTGCCAACACGGAAACCAAAGGGCCACTGGGAGACTCTGTCTCCCTGGCGAGGCCAGTTGCTCTTCAACACGCTACAAAACAACAAGCTTCTTATCACACTTAAAGAACTGCATAAATATTACATGAACTGAGTCAAGATACAATGAAATACAATGTTTTCCCTGTGTGTACATACTTGCATGTGTGCTTGGGAGCTTGAGTGTGCGTGTGCGCGCGTGAATGTAGCTAAGGGAAAACAATAATTTTTTCCTGGGGGTGTCAAAGTCCGACCCAAGTGTCTATACTGGCTGAAGATGGAAGTGTATGGCTACACTGTTAGTGTGCCCACATTGGTTGTTCCAGGGCAGCAGGATCAACTCATACTTGGCACAAATGTTATCAAATCTCTCATTGGCCAATTTAAGAGTCCTGCATATTGGCGTGTCATGAGCAGACCAGCGACTACAAACGAGTTTGAAATAGAGCAGTGTTTGAACATGTTGTCTGGTCTTAACAGGTGGAAAGGTGAGAGAATTTGTAGGAACTGTTAAGCTAACTCAAGCTGTCACATTGCTGCCAAAGCATGAGCATCTTGTGTGGGGAAGATTACCTGCGGGTTCGCCTATCTCTACAGGGAGCACCATACTTGTTGAACCGCCAAGGTCCCTAACTCATAAAAAGGATGTAATAGTGGGAAAAGTTATAGCATCTATGAGTGGTGACAGGTGGGTCCCCGTGCTTATTCTGAATCCTTGTGACAAACCTGTGAGGTTGACGAAAAATTCCAAGATAGCTGATAGGTCTTCACTCCAAGATAGGTCTTTGAGTGCTTGTGCAGCACTCGAAGACCTCAATCTAAACCTCGAAAGAACACCAGATGAAGAGGTAAAAATGCAGACCCAGGCAACATATGCAGCAAGCAGTGATGGTTCTGGTTATCGTCTCCAGAACGCTTTGGAGGAGCTTGGCCTGGGTGATTTAGACATCGAGTCATGTGAAGTGTCATCCTTCTGAAAGCCCCACTTGTTGTAACTGGTACAGATGTATGAGGATGTTTTTTCAAAAGACAAGCTGGACTGTGGGAAGGCCAGGGATATAGTCCACCGCATTCATTTGTCCGATGCACGTCCTTTCCGACTGCCATACCGTCGTGTCCCTCCAGGGCAGTATTAGAAGTTGAGGCAGGTGCTCTCAGACATGGAGGAACGAGACATCATACGGAGGTCCTGCAGTGAATGTGCATCCATTACCCCATCAGTCTGACAGTCTTGCTGCTTTGGGGGGAAATGGTGTATTCAGCACGATGGATTTGACATCCATTGGATACCCCACCCCAGAAGAAGATTAAGTCCTTCCTGGGCATGATTATGTACTACCAACGGTTTATACAGAGTTGTTCTTGTATTGCCAAACCACTATTTGAGTTGACTGCTGCTCCAAGGGACAGGAAATTCAATGCAAGAGGTGCTGCTGTATTCAGAAAACATGGCCCCAGTGACTGGAAAAAGGAACATTGCGACTCTTTTTAGCAGCTGAAGTCAGTTCTTCTGCAATCTGTGGTCGTTGCCCATCCTGACTTTATCACCCATTCCTCTTGTCTACTGATGCATCATTGGATGGGCTTGGTGCTGTACTGGCCCAGGTTGCACAGGATGCAGAGAGCAAGGCACGCCCAGTCGCCTTTGCAAGGAAGGCTTTTACTCATGCACAGTGCAACTACTCAGCTCACCGCTTAGAGTTTTTGGCTCTGAAATGGGCGGTTTGCAATAAATTCAGTCACTGTCTGGACAGACAATAATCTGCTATCTTACATCCTGACAAAGCTGAAGCTTGATGCATGTGAGCAGCGATGGGTAGCCAAGTTAGCACCCTATAACTTCAACAAACGATATATCTCAGGTAGCAAAAATGTAGTTTCAGATGATCTGAGTAGGCAGCCTTTTGATCCTAGTCCTGTTGGTCAGAGATTGGTAACAGAGCCTTATGGGGTGTTGCTAGAGGAGGCTAAGGAGGTGGGAGAGAACCTAGTTCAGGACACTCGCTGCTAACTGTCAGACCCTTGGTCATTCCTCTTCAGCAGAATGTCTGCAGTGCCATTCACTCACTTGAAGGGGAATTGTCCGCCATCCTATAGGGGCAAGAAGAATGGGGTATAGGAGACAAACAACGGGCTGTTTCCTGGCTTGTACAGGATGTGAACCAATTAGCACCCCCAGGTCAGAGTGCATTGCCTGTTTTTTTCCCTCACAGAGCTCCAGGATAAACAACAAAATGATAGCACTCTGTCTCGAATTTCCTTCTATGTGGCACGGGGAAAGAGACCTTCCCAACAGGACAGAGCTGGAGAAACATTCAGAGTGGTTAAGACTTTGAAGCAGTGAGAGAAGCTCAAGATGTTGGATGGACTATTGTACAGGGTGATTAAGGACCCAGTAACAAAGAAGAAGCAGCACCAGTATGTTGTGCCAGCTTCTCTCGTCAGGACCATACTCCAGGGTGTTCATGATGATGCTGGTCATCAGGGCCAAAGCAGGACTCTGTATCTGACTAGACAGAGGTTCTTTTGGATTGTGTGATCAGCAAAACACTTGAGCCAGAAGGAAGAGCACCCCTTGAGAGTATCAAGACTACAAGCCCTTTGGAGCTAGCGTGTATTGATTTCTGGGCGGCTGAGGACCATAATGGTCGAAGTGTGGCTGTATTAGTGATCACTGACCATTTCACCAAAATGACTCATGCTTTCCAGTGTCATGATCAGTCAGCAAGACAGGTAGCACGTTTGCTGTGGGACAGATATTTTTGCGTTTATGGGTTCCCAGAGAGGATTCATTCAGATCAGTGTGCAAATTTCAAGAACCAGCTGATTCAGGAGTTGTTGCAGTTTGCTGGGGTAGATAAGTCAAGGACAACAGCATATCACCCTATGGAAATGGGAAGCGATTCAATCGCACATTAAGCAGCATGATCAGAGCATTACCACCCAGAACCAAACAAAAGTGACCTCAAATGTTGCAAACACTGACATTTGCTTACAACTGTACGGCTCATAAGTCGACAGGTTATGCACCCTTCTTCTTGATGTACGGAAGAATCCCCAGACTCTCCAATACATGGAGAGAGATAATGACATGGATTATGACAAATATGTAAAGAGAATGAGAGAAGATCTCAAGGAAGCTCTCAATCAGACTCAAGTTAATGCAGATGCCAGTCATCAAAGGCAAGCAGACCTATATAATCGGGTCCTGCTGGCCAATAAGGGTGAACACGGCCGTAAGAAATTGGCTGAGAGATGGGAATTCACCCCCTACATTGTGATCTCTGCAGACCCCAGGTGTCATATATTTCGAATTCGAAACACTTCTACAGGGCAGGAGAAAGTAGTACATAGGAACCTATTTTTGCAGGCCAGTTTCTTACCTCTTGATGCAGCAGATTTGATAGAACTGTCTTTTGATGATGTGTCTGAATCATGTGTTGAGCTGGGTGATGGCTCTCAGGAGGGTGGATCAGTGACAAAGTCAGACTCTTACAGGCTTGACAGGATTGCTAGCTGGGTTGCTGAAGCTGTCGCTAGTAACACTTGTCCAGATGGCCAGGGCCTAGTTACCCCAGTGAATGAGCTATCTGAAGCAGACTTGGAATTGAAAGCTGTCAAGCCTCAACTAAGCTGTGACTCAGAGGTTGAGGATGTTGGTGAGCGAGGCTGCAGTGCTTGGAAAACAAATACGGGGGAAGAGTTAGCAAGGGATGCTGGCTCAGTCAATCCTATAGTTGGTGAGGGCAGCATTAGTAGGATTCCCTGGGAAGTCTTGGACCCAGGACCTAGCGATGCAATAACTCAGGTTAGAACCAGAGTGGGGAGAGTTGTGAAGCCAGTCAACAGGTTAATTCGGAATATGGTCCAAAGAACTGCACATCCCATCCATTTTAGTCTTTACTTTCATAATTAGAACAGCGTATGCTGTAGCAGTTGGGTATAATAATACTTGTCAGTAGTTATCAGTAGCAGTCACACAGTATTAGGTGGTGTTTTAGGCACCCCTTAAGCAAGTTGGCATTTGAGGGTCTGATCAGCCTTCTTTTGTCATTTTCCCTATGGATTGAGTAACATAAGTTGCACATTGAGATGGAGTATATCATTGGTGGCTGACATTTTCATAAGACAAATTATTGAATAACCTGAACAAGTTTTGTGAAGTTCAGGAGGGAGTATGTAGCTGAGGTAAAATGTTTTTTTTTCCTTGTTTTTTTGTGCTAAAATGATTCTGGTTAATGTGAACTTCATCAAAACTTTATATTTTTGTGTGTGTGAGTTGTTATATGCTTAAAATGTAATTAGTTTGTTTGTTTTTTTATATTTTTTGTTCCTCCTTAATCCTGTTTCAGCTGGGGCCTTAATTAATGTTACACCTAAAGTACAAGACAGATCCTTACCCTGTTCAGTGCTGAACTGGCGAGCGATTCCAGCTGTGTTGAACCGATTACCCATGGAGATTCTCCGCATTATCCTGTCCTCTCTTGCATTTGTCTTTCATGGGCGACCAGCGACCAGGGGGACTTGAATGAGTTTGTGATGTTGTAAAGATGCAATATTCTACAAAGCACAGACTTGGGACAACCAATTTATAAGATAAGATAAGATAATCCTTTATTAGTCCCACAATGGGGAAATTTATCTTGCTATGGCTGATAGGGTCACCCCTTAAGCCTTCATCTGGACAACCTGCTGGCTCCATGCCTGCTGCCGGAGGGTTTCAGTCACTTTGGAACAGCTCACCATTTTTGCAAAGTTAGTGAAAACTGGAAAGTTAGGCTGCCAGTTAAATAGGGTTTGTCAGATAATTGAGGAAATTAGCACCAGGTGCCAGATTAACACCAATAACTTGCAGGTATCTGAAAGTGTTCTCTAATTTTCATCAGTGTTCTTAAGTTTTCTATGATGTGCTTAACACATATACAATTATGAAATAAGCTTAAAATACTGCTATTTCACTCCTGTTAGGTTAATTTCACATAGGACTACACAATGACCTTGACATTTAGGAAATTCTGTGTTTTCTCTAGTTTTGATCATATATAATGAGGGGGTTGTGTACATGTACAGTTAAGACTAATCAGTATTACCAGTTCAGGTTGGTAAGACACTGTCTCTGTGCTCAGGAACTTGCTATTATATGCAGAAAACAAACATTATTCCTTATGTTAAAAGTCATGGAAGAGAAACTTCAGTAATTCGTTTACAAATCCAAACACAAAAAATCGTTCTCAAACACTTTCGCCTGATCGATTGGCAATCGTAGCGTACTGTCTCCCTCTAGTGGCCGAAATAATTACTTTTAGGCTTTTTTTCCTACACAATAACAACAATATATGTTAATAACAACTATATCTGTTACCTTCATTAATGAAAAACACTTGATCTTTTCAGCACACATCACTAAAAGAGATTACTTACAACGATAAAAAGGTAAATAATCCATACAAACATGTACTTGCTAGCACAGCTAGCTAACTGGTTAGCGTAATTAGCTAACGTAAAGTTTTTGGTGCTCGTCTCCCACTAACTGACAGCTCGTTATTGTTTTTTATATTTCACCACGGCATACTCGGTATGTGCCAACAATATATTTGGCCACTAGATGGCACAAAATACCTACTCATAAAATTAAAATGATAAACTTAACACCTAATGAAAAAATAAATAGTAGACAAATATCTATCTAGCAGTTTCTCATAATACCCACTAGATGGAACAAATATTCACCATGAATTGTATTTACATTTCTTATCGGTAATCATAGCAAAATAAACTGTCATGAGAACCACCCTCTTAAGGAGTGTGATAAACTGATATACCTTGATATACGAATAATTGGCATAAATAATCGTAACTGCCAAAAAGACAGCAGACAGCAGGTGTAATGTATAATGGTGTTCACTCCCTCTACCTGTCTCACATATGAGTTTAATTTCACTTTTAAAAGGACTGATGAATCACAGTAGAGAAAGCAGTGGCAAATAGATGCTTCTAAGTAGTCATTTCTCTTCATACCCACTAGATGGCACCAATTATGCACTCATGAAATTTTTTTTTAATTTAAGTACATGGGAAAGTACATTAAGTACATTTTAAATTTAAGAACACATGGGAAACATACCTCCAGACTTTTCTCTGTCCTGGCACCAAGGTGGTGGAATGAACTTCCCTTGTGCGT
>JAOXYF010000078.1:0-15313 GCA_028565775.1 Sternarchorhynchus goeldii | reverse complement strand
CCCTGTGATTCTCTGGGCCGTTTTCACCACTCGCTGTAGTGTCTTGCGGTCTGCAACAGTGCAGTTGCCATACCAGATTGTGATACAGCTGGAAAGGATATTCTCAATCGCACACTGGTAGAAATTCACCAGGATGGCTGAGGACAAGTGTTGTCTCCTTAGTGTCCTCAGGAAAAAGAGGTGCTGGTGAGCCTTCTTGACCTGGCTGGAGGTGTTGGTAACTAAACAAGTTACATGAAGTTTGTATAAAGGTTTGGAAAACTGGGATCTGGCCAGAAGAATGGACAAAGCAATCTTTATTCCACTGCCAAAGAAGGGAGATTTGCTTCAGTGCAGCAAATATAGGACCATTGCACTGGTGTCACATGCGAGCAAGATTCTCTTGCCAGTGATCTTGAAATGAATGCAATTAAAGCCTGAGGGAGAGACTGCACAAGAACAAACTAGATTTAGACCATGAAGAGGCACAAGAGATCAGATCACAAACCTCAGAATCATCATGGAGAAAGCAAGAGAAAGGAACCAGGCACTCCATTTATGTTTCATCGATTTCACAAAGGCATTTGATATGGTTCTATGTGACCAGCTATGAAGAACCATGCTTGAGGTGGGTTTCCTATCACACCTAATCCAATTACTGAAAAATCTGTACTGCCATCAACATGCTGTTATCAGGACAGCCAACCACTAATCAACATGGTTCAACATCAAAAAAGGAGTCTGACAAAGATGTAACCTTTTCACAATGTCTTTTTAACATCTTAGGAGAACAAATGATGAGAAATGCACTGCAAGGATTTGCAGGTGGATTCAGGATTGGTGGAAAGACCATTAGCAACCTTAGGAATGCTGATGACATCGTCTTATTGGCCACTTCACCAGAAGATCTACAGGAGCTTGTTGTACTGAGAAAGCTGGAAAGGAATTTAACATGTTAATAAATGCATCAAAAACAAAAGTAATGACAAAAACTGAAGAGATACTGGAGATTATGGTGGAAGGCAGAAAATTGGAGCTAGTGGATTCATTTGCATATATGGGAAGTAGAACATTAACACTTCAGAATGTTCTGGAGAAGTAAAATCAAGAATGTCAATGGGCATTGCAGTGATGGGCAAATTAACAAGAATTTGGAAAAACAAATAAATTAGCACCATTGGTCTGGGTTTCATATGCATGTGAAGCCTGGACAATGAAGAAAGAAGAAGAAAGACACATCTAGGATTTTGAGAACAAGTGCATCAGAAAACTGCTCCAAATCACAAGGACAAAGTGACTAGAACAGAACAGCTACTCAACCACACAAAATCTCACAAGCTACGTTACTTTGGGCATGTGATGAAGCACTCACAGGACAACATTCAAAGCACAGTAATGATGGGACTTGTGGAAGATCAAGAATCAGCTGGATGGACATCACAACATGGATCTCATTGTCAGGGGCTCGTCTTCTACAGGCAAAGTGAGATTGGACAAATTGGAGAAAGCTGACATGACATGACAAACTGGTAGTGGGAAATTATACTATGAAACAACAACAATGTTTTGTTTTTGGTGATTTAAAATTGCACGTGGCAATGAATGGATTACCATAGAAATGCATCAAGCTAGAAGACTGAGGTCAAAGTGCTAAGGTGTTCAGAACATTGGGAATTGACAGCATGTGTATTTGGTTTAGTAACAAAATTTTGGCACGTTTGAGGTGTTTGTCTAAAAAAAAAGAAAGAAAGGGGATTCTATTTTTAGGAGCTCTTTATTGAAACTGCTGGGGGGGGGGGGGTTATATGTCTTTACAACTTTCTGTGGGCTCTGTACTGACTACCACCTGCCAGCCTTGTGTTTTGTATTTTCTGTTTACATATCCCATGTGGTTCTGACAGCTTTTGAACTCACCCATGTTTGGCAGTCTGATTTGATTCTGTTCCTTACAGCCTTTGTCTAACCCAGGGGGAAATGCAACAGACACAATTATGCTGTGACTTTAAGAAAATCTGCTTGTGAATTCTGAAATCTCTGGTGAATTCTGAAATCTCTCAGAGAGGGTGAGAGTTGGATCTGTAGAGAAGGGAGCAGGAAACAGAATATACTCTTTCAATGTTGCATTACAGCATAGATCAACTGTCAAAAAAAGAAGACCAAAAATACTGCAAAAATACTGTTTTTGGTAAACTGCAAAACAAAAGAAAAACAAACAATATGTTCAGAATGGATATTTCCAAGATTTAGCAGCTACAAATCTATCAGAGAAGTGAAAAATGACAAATACATGACAACTTCACCAGACTGTGGAAAGAGGCTGAGGTAGAGAGCTGGTTAGATGGAGTATTTACATTAATAGACCACTGGGACTGGCAGGTGGGGTCCTGCATTGCCTTGATGATGGTGGATGACAGACTGTAGCTGACGTGGTTGTTTTTCTGTTGTGTCCCAGGGCACTGACTCTCACTGGAAGGTGCTGCCAGAGTCAGGATGACTCTAACAGCACCAGAACTGAAAGAGGACATACAAACACAATTTAATCACTTCATCACTAGAGGGAGCCACAGTACTTTTAGTATTTTTCTACCCTATTTGCGTCATAACTGACCTTATAGTGAGAGATACTGTGGACTGAAGCATTTTCTGGTTTTCTTATAACTCCCACATTTTTGGAACAAACTAAACAACCGGTTGTTGGTTGATCAACGTCTCTTCTCTTCAGCATGCAGGTAGTTATAAAATATTAAACAAGAAAGCTTTGTTTTTGCTGTTACTATTTTGTCTCCATTTACGCTTGAAGAAAGATGGTTTACATTTCCAGGACAAACTAATTTTTTTTTAAATAAAATAACTACTGAAAGCTGGGATTATAAGATTATAAATACAAAAGTACATCTAAATTGTTACATTTCATTCATTTTCTTCTTGTAAGTAATATTTAAAATTAATTCATTTATAATTTATTTCTATATTTTAATATTTGTTTGTTATTAGTAATGTTCGTTTTCGTTTGGCTTAGGCTTGTAAGGGCAAAACAAGCGTGTTTTATTCATTCGCTGCCGCAACAACCGTAATCGCGTCATGTTTTGTGGGACAGCGACAGTACCATAGCTCAATGGTCCCAAACCCCCGGTAATGGTCGTGGGTCAATTGGTACGGGGCCGTACAGAACGAATACATAACTTACATTATTTCCGTTATATTTATTATCTGATTCTGAACGATTTATTTTAGATAATTACAGGATTCTCTCCGCCACATCTGTTTACGACTCACTCTTGAGTCATGACAAGATGGTTGCCTCGGTCACATGTCTACCTTGTTAAAGGGTACAATGCTTTGTGCACTTGTATCTTTGCTGATCTTTTGTATACAAGATTATTAAACCCTTTTCTTGAGTGATTTATCTTACACCGTGTTTGTCCAAAGTTATTTCTGTTATTGCCAGTCTAGAAATGTCCACCAAACCCTGCGCACACAACACAAACCGTCAAACCCCAAACGATTTTATCCTAGGTACAAATGTTTAACAAAACAGATTAAGTATTCGATTTTATTCATGGGTGGTAACTGAGCGTAAGAGTGATTTTACACAGTTACACAGCAGAGGGCGGTTGCAAAGTTGTGTATATTCACATTTGATTAATTCCATATAAAGAGTGAGAATGTTATTAATTTAGCCATTTTCTAAAAATAGGTTACTAAGTATTGTTTGACATATTCGTTGGGTTTCTGACGTGTTGAGTTAACTAGAAATTTGAATTATTTGAACCGAAATAGTTTTGGGAATTAGTTTCTGAGGGAATACTAAATGAAATGTCCGTGCATTTAAATTGACAAGTGAAATGCAACAAATTAAATCCATTATAAAACTCATGGAGACCTCTATGTTCCTAATTGTCAACAATATATTTTCGCTAATACACCAACTACAACACAATCAAATGGACAACACTTAAAAAGACAGACAACGAGATAAAGAGAACATGTAATACATTTCAATAACAATTTTATATCATTCTCACATCTAGCCCAAAACGTGGCATTTGGGAGAAAAACAAAACCTCATATGCTCAAAAATCAAGTAAAACAAATAAATAAAAAATTAAACATTTGAACGTAAGAAAGTATAAACATATACATGTATAAACACACGAGTATATATTACAAATATAACAACAAAACTAAGAGTTTGTACCACAAATTTACTGATAACAACGTAGTTGGGTGGGGCAGCACGCACAGGAAGAGCAACTTTGCCGAACGGGACCCGTTAGTCTTTGCATTCCCTGACCATGATATTGGAACTTTACTTTATTGTGTGTCCTGGTCTTAAAATGTACTCGAGATGTTTTTTTCATCTATATGGTTTGAATAATATTACTTCACACAATACACATGCACACGTGTCAAATCCTGGATCACGAAGTACAGACGTACTTTCGTTTTCGACAGGAGAGCGAGCAAAAACATGCACGGAAACTGGTTAAAGGTTCACTAATGGGCAAACAATAGTATAAATATGGAAGCCAAATGCCCACAAAATAGGCCCGATATCTTACCGATAGTTTCAGATTTCTTCGCGATTATGACGAACATGTGAATGAATGAATTTTTGCTGCATCACTTCCGATTTTCATTTTAAACTTGGCAATGGCGCTGCAATTTAAATGTAGAGTGTTTCCTCTAAAACTCTTTTTACGGGGTAGCCAGTCAGGAAGCCAATTTTTTTAAATATATTGCCAGTGATTCATGTCTCATCAATTTTTATTGTATGGATCAAATGTAACAAACATTTCAGGTAAACGTTTGCAATTATTAGTTTTATATCCAGTAAGGTCTTCAATGCATATAATCAATCCCAAAATATTTTAAAATAGTATCTATGTAAATAATTGCAAGGTGAGACCCACAGAACAATTTAATGCTGGGGTCATTGATGTCCCCAGCACTTTTAAAACTTTATTTTTATTTATTGTTTCTGAATATACTATTGCAGGAGAAATAGGTTTGGATTTCTGTTTCATCTGCTAAAAGCGTTACATCTACAAACGGTCTTCATTTATTGAATGTATTACGTTGACCAAGATTATTTACATTTATTTGATTTATGAAAATGCTGATTCATTTAAATTCACAGAAAACCTATCTGGAATTTGAGACAATGGCAGAATGTCCACTTCAAAAGCTTATGTCATCAGATGTCTATTTTTTCTTAAATACCGTTAGTAATATTCCATATAAATGTTTATTCAAAATGTTTGGCACATATAATCTGCTGGTCTAACATTACACCAATTTTGCCATCTGTATTTGCAACATTATGAGAGGTGCAGGACAAACAAACGGAGTGTAGATTATATAATAATTATACATAATTAAATATATCTATCCACAGATCTTAATACTCAGTAATCATTTCGCTCAGAACAAATATAGATTATAGCTGCATCAAATAAGTTTTCAAATGCTGCGTTTTAAAATGTCCAGTAAAATATAAACTCCCATAAAATAGAAAGGTTAAAGAAAAATAATCACACAAAGTAAATCAAGGTCTTCAAGAGTAAGAATTGTTTTTTCAGACCTTAAAAGATATCTGATTCACAGAGTTACTGCCTTCTCATCACTACCTGTCCAGGTGACAAACCACTGAATTCACTTGCATCAGCACAATGACTATCATTTCCTCAGACTTAAAGATGCTTCCCAGAAGAGGCGGTGGGGTGAATGGTTGTGAGGCAGAAAAAAACGACTATGCCGTTTCTTCCAACTTGCACATATACAGTCATAAACCTCTGAGAACCATGAGAAAGGGTTAGGTGCTGATAAGCTGCGTCCATGTAGCAGTGGTGACCGAGTGTCTGGGACCAGATCAAAGTTCAGGGGAAAGGTCATTTTGGAGTGCATTCTGCAACGTTGCGGCACTACTGTGCCAAAAAGGGAGAAAGACAAACGCCAAGCACGGTGACAAACAACATTTATTCTTGCTTTCGGTTTTACCGTTTAAACGACGAACCTTTATAACTACGACACATCAACATTAACCGCCAAAACATAGTGATATGAACACACACACACATGCTACAAATGACGATAATAAAACGAACACTTAATAGCCACGCCCACGACACACACGCACACCCTCACACAGACAAGGTAGGAGGCAAGGGTGGCCACCGTGACACATTCTACACTACAGCCTCATGGCTCGACTTAGCCAACAGGACACTGCGCGAGTGCAGCTGAGAAGGTCTGTAGTCTCTGTGCAGTAGACTGTGAGATGGTGTAAAATGGGTAGGTGCTCATACAGCACTTTTTTCAGTGTTCGGGCTGGGAGTGTCCTGAGTTTTCTGAATGTTCGGAGCTGTCCTATTGTAGGTCCTATCTTTGCTCCAGCAATCACACTGAGCCTGTAAATATTTGTACAAAATAGAAAATTTTACAGTAACACATTTTAGAAGGAGCAGGAGAACGAACAGAATGAGTCAGAGCTGTGAGGGTGACTAAGATTTTACCTCTTTCACACAATCATGCATAAGAGGACAAGAGCAATGCCTCCACCAGCAAGACCTCCAACAAACCAACCACCACTTTTTTGAGGCTCATGTATAGCAGGTGTAGTAGTGCTCAAATGCTGGTCTGGACCTTATGGACAAAATTTAAAAATTGAGATTATATTGTCACATCCTGATAATTGTTATTGCACTGCCACACTGATGAACCCTGACATGAAAGGGTTAAACATGGCCCTGTGTTATTCTGAGCAAGATTATGTACATTTGTTACAACATGTGATTCCTCAAAGTATCACTGAATACTCA
Source organism: Sternarchorhynchus goeldii (assembly GCA_028565775.1). Lineage (NCBI taxonomy): Eukaryota > Metazoa > Chordata > Actinopteri > Gymnotiformes > Apteronotidae > Sternarchorhynchus > Sternarchorhynchus goeldii. The sequence goes on along the minus strand of JAOXYF010000078.1, from coordinate 8,513 downwards.
TCTGGAATAACTAAGACAACTGACTAACAAAATGAATAACTTCTCATGCATACCTAGTTTGAAATTTAACAACAACTTTCTTTCATGCATTATATAGCTTCTTTATGCCCATTAAACTTAAAATAATAAAATAAATTACTGCTTAGGTCACAGTATTTCTGGAGAAGAGGTTTTTATACAGGCCCTCATTTAACGTTATGACCTCCCTAGCTAAATAAATGAATTTCATAGACAGTAGTAAGTAATTTGTGCATGGATGCTTATTCAACTTGAAAACGTCTGTTAGTCCACATTTGAACTCTGAGTTTTCATGTGGTTTTCAGAAGCAGTTCTGATTAATTTTGGGGCAGCCTGAAGAGAGGACAGGGTCTGCCATGTTAAAGGTATCACAAATCAAGGGGCCTGTGGTGACAATAAGTCACTAAATTTTCTACTTTTGCAGCACAACAGTGAGTGTGATTGGCCGGTATCATGTTGTCCTTCTCAGTCTTAGAAAGGTACTCACTTGTTTTGTCTGACTCTGTGGAGCAGTGATCTGTGAAGCAGAAAAGTTAATCTGACATTACTATGTGGTACACAGATGCACACATACACTTATACAGTGTGACTGTGACGGTGAGCTCCGGAGGGTTAAAAGAAGCCGACAGGACTCACGTGTGAAATATATATATGAGAACCGCTTTATTGTCGGTTTCGTTTTGGGCAAACGTCTTTACACAGCCAGCGACCAGGCCACCGACACCTTCAAAGACCCACAACCCATTGTGACACATACACGCTCTTAAACACTCACCCTGACGAGACACAGGTGCAACGTATTACAAACACAACAAGCTCATTCACGCGCCACGCCCACCACATTCGAACATATACACACACGCTCATTCATACCACACGACAGCAGAACACACGTCCACACAGACACACCCACACAGACACGAGACGGGGGAGGCGGCCAGGGCGACCACCGTGACAGTGACACTGTTTACTAAAGATAGATTAAAATACAACGGGCACAAACAATTGCTGAAACAGTCCACTGATAATTCTGAATCATGTTCATAATTACAGTCCCAGTGTCTACACATTCCTTTTAGTTCTCATCCTTGCTGTAATTTCTTGTTGATTTTTCACATTAATATGAGCGTTAGAATAATGTTCCACTGAATGTTTACATCTGGATAAGTGTGACATATTAAGAACTTTTTCTTTGTTCATACAAGTCCGTTCAGGTGTGTGATACGCAGGGGTGAAAGTAGGCCGGTGCGCACGTTATAAGACTGACAGGCGGTGAGTAGTGTAGGTATGAGAAGAGGGTTTCTGTTGCCAAGACCCACATTCGAAATAAGTCTGTTTAAGTTAAACGCATCAACAATGCCATTTGAAACTAGCGCTATTCTCCTTGTCGAACGCTTAAGTCAACCCCAAATAGTCCTGTCGCGATTCTGATCTGTGCTGAATTCGCCTGCTGCAGGAGACAGCTCAGTCTATCGGATTTTAGCAGGTTGTTTGGTGCGAAAACTCAAAATAAAAACGTGTAGCTTTTTCATGAGATTGTGTGGTTATACCGACATCACAGCGCGCTGCTCAGGTGTTTTCCGTCAGACGACATGACTTAAATGTTACCTATATGCGCGCATATCCTCTTGTGAAGGGGTGCGCTTCATTGAGACGTTTGATTTTCTTACAACCAGATCACGGGCCGTGGGCTGTTAGTGGTGCTTGCACTCGGACAAATACTAAATAACTATTAAAAATCTAAACATTCTTGTGGTTGGTTTAGATTGTAGTACCGGCAAGAAATTAAAACTACCTTCACCTCAGGTGACACGTTCTGACTAATAAAAGATATTGCGAATGAGCCATAAAAAATTCTAAAAAATGTCTAAACAAAAAAAACATTTAAAAAAAGCAATGTGATTCTGAATTTCAGCCAAAGCTATTTTAACTAATTAACTATTTTAACTTTTTAAATATTTCTATGCCAGGATCAAGTAGACAGGATTATTTAAGCATCTATTATATAAAGGATTTTAGCATTTCACTTACATGAACAGGAGATGGTTTCCTGTGGAGATGAAAACAGCGTTAGACTGATAACACATTCAATAGAAAATTAGTCCTCCAACCACAAAATTATAATTTCATCACTCACCCCAGTACATGGGATCTTGAATGATATATCTCCCAGGCAGGTTCTAAGGGTGATGTCTAAAGGTCCCTTACTCTGCACCGATTCGGTAGTTTTGCCTTCAGTAGCAATCACAGTGTCCTACATGACACAAACACGTTACTGCCATTTTGTTGGTCATCCCAAACACCTGCTCATGAGTTGGGCTGCCTGGTACAATGTATGTTCTGCTGGGATATTAAATGTTCACTATAACAACACTGTACTGTTCACATTCAAAAATGTGAAATATGTTACTCATGCTTACATCATTGTACCAGCTGTACTCGTCACATTTGGACACTTCGTTGTGAACCGTCTCGTCCAAATTGACGCTGAGGGAGCCGTTGGGATGCTGTGTATGGTGACAGCGGTCGGTGACATCAGCCCAAGCCAGCCACATGGACATTGCGATAATGCTAACTGATCGTTTAGAGAAAAAGAAACAATTATCCCAAAGGAAAACATAAAAAAATCAGTATAAAGACAAACTTTTTGCGATATGCATCTGACACGGAATTAGTGCGCATCGGTTAAACAAACGTGCCGTTGACATTGTTTTAGAGGAGAGGGGATCAAAACATAGGCATCAGTTTAGTTAAAATGATTCTGCATTTTCTAGATGCCAAGGCTCAAGGTCAACACTGATGGCACTATGAGAAAACACAAGAGCCCTAGAGTACTTGCTCTCAGTGCGTCCTCAGTGGGAAACGATAAATGCCCAAAGCTGGACTCTAACAAAACCCACATACCTTCTGTCTAGAAATTAGAACACACAAACTTTAATATTTAATCTGCTTTTCATTTACGAACACTTCCCTCCGTGTACAACTCTCAGCGATTTCCTTTTTGCTGGATGTAAACGCCATAACCTGTTAGCCTAGATACATGACTACATAACATTTGTAACACAACCCATTTTCCTGCGACAGCTACAGAAATTATTATATACTTACAAATCGCTGGATAAACAAATCGTTTAATAAACTTATTCCGAGGCATATTTGGTTGAGATCGATATAGTGTGTACTCTAATACACACACTGTTAGAACATGCGGAACACTACTTACTTGATCGCTAACCGCAACATTTATAGGCTGAGATTCACGTCACATATGCTGAGGACCAATGAAAATTATGTATATATTGTGTCATGTAAAGGAACGTCTGCTGACTTAGTGTCATTTCATAGCATGTCTAACACTTTTTGAACACAGCTAAATCGAGTTACAGCAGTCTTAAAAATAAAAGTAAAAAGTCGTTTTTTGTTTCCTCTGATGGCAAATAATATGATCCATTCGCTCTCACCCAGTGGGCGGGGGAAGAGTAGAAGACAGAAAGTGCACGTGGGTATAGCTGTTCCCTACCCTACCTCCCTACAATCAAATACTGTAGTTTTGAAACCAGACATCTGGGTTTGTGATGTCGGCGAGGAAATCACACCAGCCTCACTGTTATAATAATAGCATAATGTTAACGACACCACAAACTGAGATATAATGTTATAATGTTAATGTAATAATAAATTAATAATGTTTAACCTTTACTATTACGACCAGAGAGTGTGGGGCTGCGATGCCGTTACTCATATTATGATGGTGGCGCGTTGTTACGAGGACGATGCTAATAATGTTGCATACACAGTGGATTTGCGTTTATTATTATATTTAGAAAATATCTATTTTTATGCTGGTCATATCATTTTATTTTGTTGTATTTATCTGCCACACCTTAAAGGCCGGTCCGTGTCTGACATTAAACCGGTCCGTGGCGAAAAAAAGGTTGGGGACCGCTGTCCTAACCCACAGTCTGTCTTTCTACAGAAGGCAATTGTCCCTCCCCTTCTGGTAAAGGAACAGCTACCCCCCTGCTACCTATCTTCATTGCCAACTGCCGTAACTGCAGTGAACAACACCCTCCCATACCCTTTTATATGAGCCTCTCAAACACTGGTGCTGTAATACTGACTCAGACGTTAGTTTCGTGTACAACAGCTTCTCTCTATTCTCTACTACCCTTTTCCTTTCTATTTCCTTTCCCTTTCCTTTTTCTTAAGTGTAACCTCATACTACTATTCAGAGGTTCCACCTCCAGGACTCACTACAACATAAATGCAAACTTGCCTGCCTTATTGCGTTTGTGTGTGTGCGTGAGTGGAAAATTTGTTTTATTTTTTCACGTTAGAGCTCAGCATGGAAGTGAAAGTTTGATTTAGTCACTGTGTTCTCACACTCCCGCGACAATCAGTGCAAACTTTTTACCCATGAGCTGAGGGCTCATCAACCTAATTTACACATCAAGTTCAGAAAGCTGTCATGGGAGTGTGTCTCATTACTTCCCTTAAAGGTCAGACCCAAGCTCACACAGGAAGCTGCAGAAATAAGTTGTCGTGGTCCACTCTGCATCTAACCAAAGGGACATGCCCAGACCTGGGCACACACACACACACACACACACAGACACTGCAGTTTCAATATTAGGCACAATCTGACACGTGCACTGTGCTGATCATGAGATACTGTTTAATAATTTTAAGCAGCACGGACCTGCAGGAACACGAGGAGGAACGAGAGCAGGCAGCACTGGAGAACATGAGGAGGAGGAACAGATGGTGGTAGTGGAGCTGAAGGTTAGAGCGGCTCCTCTTGATCACCACTTCTGGATCACTGTCACAATCTAGATTACCAAACAGCTGCCTAAGAAACCAATATTTAAAAAGTATAGAACTTAGTATATGCAAGGAATAAATTGTTAATGAAACCACATATGTATGGAATCATTGTCCATTTGCAATTAAACACTATAGTCAACCAGTAGTTTAAATATCATGCATTGATTATATTTTCTTTCCCTGTGGAGTTCTTCTTCACTATGAGTTTGTAATTCTGAAACAGGACAGTTCAGTGAAGACTTGAGTTCAATAATAACATGATTCTCAGAACTGAGAAAATAGTTCATCTTTGTACTTTCAACTCTCAAAATCAAAAATATTTGAAAATGTTTAGGAAAATGTTCCCCTAATTCAATCAATTTAGTCTACAGCACTAAAAAATGTCTTCTCTCCATTCAAAAAAATAATTCAGTTCATGAAAAGCTGTAATTTAATATCCTAAAGGATGTTAAAAAGATCCCCAAAACTACATAGTGGAGGTAGAAGCATCAGGACTGTAATTTGGAAATCTTCACATTGTCCAGAAAGCAAACTTTCTGATTCAATTTATTTATTAACAGATGTAAAGTAAATACAATACAAATATTTAAATTAGGGTGCAACATTCATTCATTAAAATATGAAATGCCCAATATGAAGTGACAGTATACCAAGCCTGTTTGCCTGTTAGCCTATATCCCTTTGGGAAAGGCCCGGGGTGGGACACCCATGTCATCACAATGATCTGAAGTTTTTAGGCTCACTTTTGGACATGGACTGGTTCTGTCTGAAACCACTTCACAAGACTTTAACCCATCTCATCTCTATTTCTGATGTGGTTGCTGGGTCAGATTATAACCTTTGAGGGGTTTATTCCTATTAAATCGATCGTCCGTATAGGTAGGAGTTAGGTCCAGATCTCTTCTCCAGGGACATACTCTTGCCCTGAATCGGGTTCCAAATGGGTTCTTTGTTTACTGTGATGCCCTGTGTAATCAAGTTACTTTACAGGTAAAATTTGTTGGAGGATTGTCGTGTATTTTCTCTTCACTAATATAGTGAAGATTTTGAGCTGCCATCTTGTCAGGGAAGTCATAAATGAAAGGTAATAAGTAAAAATTTTAAAAGAGGATCTGAAATCATTAAACAGTTCTGCTCAAACTGAAATGTAGTATATAATCTTGATACTCATATGATCTTAGAATTAAACTTTTCTTCTATCACATACATGTTATCTTTGACTACGTTGTCTTTCCATATAATTTCTGCCTACCCATTTAAGTGGAGTATTTTAGCATAAGAAATAAATTTCTTCTTGGTTGGTTTGAGTTTCAGTTTTGTACTAGTGGACATTGTTCTTTTATACAGGTCCTCTCCTATAACGTTTCTACCACTTCCTGTATCTATGATCATCTTTAGCCATTGTCCATTTACCTTGACTGTCTCAGTATCTTCAGGATCTACAGCATGGATAAACTCCCTTGAATCTGAATCAGAAGCATCCTGTACTACTGCTCTGTCACACGCTCCAGATCCCCTGAATTTTGATTACCTACACCTGACCCTTCTTAAGTACACCTCCACCAGCCTTATTTAAGTTCAGTCTAGCAATTTCCTCATTGCCAATTGATTGCTGCATCAATTTTTGCCAGTTCATGCTGCATACCAAGTGGTCTACATCTCGTGCATTGACCGCTATCTCCCTATCTCCCATAGGCCTCGCCTCCTGTCTATCCCCCGTACTTACGGACTCTCCTTGCCTCGACCGTAGACTGTTTGGATAATTCTCTCGCCTTGCCCATTGTTTTACGTTTGTGTCGTGGCTACTGCGGCGAACTGATTGTTTGCAAATACACGCTTCTCTGCAAGTGGATCTGTCTCCGTCTTTTTGACGCCTTACATGCTCTCACTGGTTTACCTGACTTTGTCTTGGTTTTCTCCTTATTTTTGTCACTGTTCATTTCTGTGTTTTCTCTTTCTTTTTGAAACACCTGCGCGTAATGTCCTGTTTTCAAGTCGCTGTCTTTTGGCTCTGCATTCATCTGCTGTGAGTGTACATTCTACATCTAACACTGGGTGTTGCTGTTGGCTGCTTCTCTCTCCTGGCGCTATTCCAGTTTTCCATCCGCGATCACCCCATCCTTAAGACCAATGATCTAGTTGTTAATTCCACCTTAGACCAATCATGTAAGCCCACATCATGTCTTTCTTCTATTTAAACTTGTATATTGTTAAACGTTAGAGTATCTTCTTGACACCTGTGTGTTGTGAATTTGTTTTCGTAACGAGGCATACTGAGGGCTGAACTAATTTCTGGTCGAACTTTGAAGGTACTCTGCGTTATTCAGACTGAACAGAGGCTAAAACCTAACAATATGTACATTTGTCTCCCACTAGATTTGCGAAAATCCTCGTAGGCACTCCTATATAACGCAACAGAGTGACTCCTCACCAGATCTGCTTTAATAGTTCCACTGGCAACTTCGAAAAGGGTTAGAGTGCTTCCACAAGTTATACTCTGTGAATAAATCAGACGCTCCAAGGTTCAGCAAGACGGGCGGGACCAATTGAGCGTAGCTGGGTCCTGGTGCAGTTTGTGCGGCTCCTTGCTGCTGTTCATTATCCGACATAGCTCTAATACTAGTAATTTTCGTCTCATTTTTGTTTTTCCTTGCCTCTGGGTTCTTGGCAAACTGTCTCCTCATCGTCAGATGTTGTGTTGTATAAATAAAGTCCTTTAGTTTAATTTCATATTTACTTCTATCCCAATATATTTGTTTAATCTTAATGAATAAAAGCAACGAAAGGCCACGCTGTATGATTTACCCCTGCCAGACAGAAGTCTGTTGGCCACCTTTTGCTTATTAAAATTCAGTGTAGTTACAGATGTAGTTACGTTTTCCTCCCCGACCACACTATCAGCGTAGTTCGCTGTTTAATTATCGGGTTTTATATTGCGGCATAACGTCTCCTTATAATTAACGGTGGCTATGAGCATTACCACTATTAATACTATGATTTTTTTAAATAGAATATTCAATCTATTAAATTATAATTTCACAAACGACAGAGGAATTCATAGGTTTGACCATATAATAAGGAAATTATTATATACTTACAAATCGATTGATAACAAATCGTTGAATAATCTTATTCCGACACATTTTGCTGCGCCTGAGAGATCGCGCTCTTTAACCGTGACGCCCACATTTGTTGAGAACAATGTTTCGTAAATTAGTTGCGTTATAGGTAACTTCCATTGAGAGGGATTTTTTGTGCATTATTGTATGTTTTTAATGTTTTAGTAGAAATTCTTAACTGCTTCTATTTTACTAGTTTTATTCTTTATATCCTTTTACTTATACGGCGTGTTTTAGATTACGTTTTTTATTTCTCTTATAAAAATAAAGCTTTTAAGCGGGGATGATGAAAAAGAATATACTCAGAAAGTATATATTCTGGAGTTTTTTTCTGACTCGTACAAAAAAAAATTTAATTTCCGATGATGATCTTTAGTGGCGTGTTTGTATAGCACGTGTAGCACCTTCTGAGCGCTACTAAATTTAGTAACATGTCAGTAGTAGTCGAGGACGTCACCGGTTGTGACCGATTCAAGAACGGATCTGGACGGGCTATTTCACCTGTCTGAAAGTGTTCCCCCTCCTACAGAACCTTGTGTTTGTGCATTCACA
>JAOXYF010000077.1:0-12500 GCA_028565775.1 Sternarchorhynchus goeldii | reverse complement strand
AAAAAAAACGAGCACATGCACGAGCACGCGTGCACGCGCCGGCACTACTAGCGAGTCTCACGCTGCCAACGCTCTCCGTGTGGGCAAAACATGTGTGGCTGTGGTCAACGTGCGCCACTGTGATAACCCACAGCAGGTTGTGAAAACACCCAGTAAAAACCCCCACTAACGCGGTTTTGTGTGAGTCCACGGCCGTCCTGCCTTATGCCTCGCTGCCTCCAATTACGGCAGCGAAAGCACATGCGCGGTGTCGATTACCACCGTTAACGCGCCGCCACTGCTAGGCACGATCGCGTATTGCCGCGCGGCTCTGACAGCCTAGCCAATGCAGCACGAGCCTCCCACGTTCTGTCTCCATATACCGCCTGTTAGACTCCGGAAAGATTTGGACCACACAGACTGTGTGTGCAGTTCACTAACTCTAAAACAGGGAGACGATCGGGGCAAATAAGATCGCATCTTCATGCTGACACTTTCTTTAAGAGCTAATGACAAGGCGGTATTATAAATGACGGACCTGAACTGAGATTGGCTGTAATGGTATCGTGAGTTATAGAGCATATTTCACTTCGCTACAGTTAAACCCAGTAGACGTAACGAGTGTCGTAATAGTAATGTTTCTCGACATGATGTTGCAATTTGTGCGGTGTATATATTCTTTGGGGGTTGTAATCGATATTTAGCACTGGGTTATTTATAGTGCCTTTTCTGCACCGCGGAGCTCTGTTCAGGGGGAGAGGACTCTCGCTGGATTTTTAGAGTCGTATATCTCCAAATCCTGCCGTCTGACAGCAGAATAAAGTGCTCTGGCATTGGAGAACAGTAAGGCCTTATACACCACACTCCCACCTCCTCCTTCATCACCGAGGAAGACCACGAGGTTTCTGGGTATCCTGTTAGATAATACCCTAATTTGTTGAAAACTATGAGCATCAGACAGTCACAGCACAACTAATAGAATAGAAATTGCTATAATCAGATATTGTGTGTGTGTGTGTGTGTGTGTGTGTGTGTGTGTGTGAAGTGGCTTCAATTCATTATTACTGTACTCGCCCTTTTCTTCACTCCTGTTTTTGTCTCTTGTAAGACTATGAGAGGACCGTCACCCTTTATTACTGTAGACAGGGAGGCTGCAGATGTTCACGAGTCACTGGACGAGTCCCTCTCAAATCTCGAGTCTCGACATTAGCGTCTGATTCGAGTCTTAAGTCCCTTAGAAATGTTTTGTCTCATTATTTACTGCAAGGATTTCACTGTACAAATGTAAACCCCTACTGACAATTATACAACAAGTGTGTTTCTTACAGATAAACAAGTAAAACTGATGAGTATATTTTATCATGACTCATGAGTCAGTCCGTCCAAGTCTAGTTGGCAGGCTTTCAAAATATGTCAGAAGTGTGACTCTAGAGTCACTGTCTTTGAAGAGGGATACATAAAAGAGAATGAGAGAAAAACAGGGGAGGGGAGGAAGGGAGAGAGAGATGGAGAGAAGGGGTAGTGTTTGATTATATTTAATCGTATAAGTTTTATTTCTCGGTGTACGTTGCACTTCTGAGATTTTTCCCCCATTGGTGAATCTCTTTCACTGCTGGGCGACTGACCAGAACACTGTGTGTTAGATAATAACAGACACAGTGCTGGTGCTCCAAACAGATCTGCTTTCATCCTTGTAATGTCACTTAACATAAACCATGGCTTCCCGAGGCAAACACACTGCCTGCCTGGTTATGATGTTTCTAATCTAAAAATGCAACATGGGACTTGAGTGTTCAGTATATCAACAGAAAGCGTGTGTCCAGTGATACATGTTGGTCCATTGAAGAACAAGGAAGGTATTCTCTCAGCTCTGAACCACGTACCTCACAAGCTTTACATCACAGTGCCACATTAACCAGGGACTGGGTTACAGTCTGCCTGAACACAGTTAAACACTGAACATAGCTACAAATCCACTGAACACATTGTTACACACTGCTTGAACACAGTTACAGTCTGCCTGAACACAGTTACATGCCTTCTGAACGGTTGCAATCTGTCTGAGCACATATTTACACACTGTCTGAAAGCACAGTTACACATGGTCTAAACAGAGTTACAGGATGCCTGAATACATAATTACACACTGTCAGAACAGTTACACACTGTCTGAACACAGTTCCCAACTGCCTAAACTTTTCTGAACCCATACCTGGAAACCAAAAGCCACATTGAGAACTGGAATTAATAGACCTCTTTACACACACACACACACACACACACACACACACACACACACACAATTAGATCACCACTCTGGGTCCTGACAGCTTCAACACACACAGTCATGTGAGGCTCATTTTTCCCCATAGAGGAGAGTAAAGAGGGGAGAGAGAGAGGGGAGAGTAAAGAGGGGAGAGAGACAAGGAAATGCAGGAAAAGATAAACAGCTGAAAAAATAGAAAAAAAATCGAGAGCAGAGAGACAAAGAAAGAGAGAGAGAGAGAGAGAGAGAGAGAGAAAGAGAGAGAGAACATTGGTCCAAGACGCCAGAGGCTGTGATGGAGGGGTGATGTCTCAGGTCTGATGGTGGCGTCTGGGTTACAGATAATAAACATTAGTCTTTGTAAAGAGAAAGATCACATTACTTCTCCCCACACACTTGCACACAACTGTAAGCTCCATATCATCTCCTGCCAAAGCCATTCCATAGTCGCTCTGCCATGTATATAATTCCAGTGCATGTGTGTATAAGAGAGAGAGAGATGGAGATGTGGTGGGGGACTGTAGAATAAGGAGCTCTGTATCACAGGGTCGTGTCTTTGATCAGTCATCCTGAGCAGGCATGAAGATAAGACGTTAGTTTAATTACACACATGCACACACACACATACACACGCACACACACATGCACACACACACACACACACACATGCATGCACACATTCCTTATCTTTCCATTTTCCCCAGATTCTTTCCCATATTAAGAATGTTACACACTCCTCACTATAATCCACACACTCCTCGCTATAAACCACACACTCCTCGCTATAAACCACACACTCCTCGCTATAAACCACACACTCCTCACTATAAACCACACACTCCTCACTATAAACCACACACTCAAACCCATACACTCAATATAAAACCCACATTCAACCACATTCTACAGACTCCACTCTACAGTTCCAAATGCTATATAAAGCCTTGCTGTTTAGTACCCACACACACCCACCCACCCACCCACACACACACACACACATACACACACTCCCTGCTGCCTTGCCCACTGCTCCACGCTGCAGCTGGACCTCCAACTATATCTGTAAAGCTCCATTGTTCAAAGCACTAGAACCAAACGACACACAGTGACCCTGAGCAGTTCAACAGTGCTCTGTGACGTGATGGCAGTATGGTTTGGTTAGTGACAGCTGATTCTAGATCAGTAACTCACTATCCCAGAACAGCTAAACAACCACATTGGCTAAAGAACACAGAGGCTCCATCCTGCTTGCCAGACATAATGTGGCAAGCACTTGTAACACACACACACACACACTTTTGTACATCTCATGGGTCTCCTTAAAGCAGTGACCATACTGTTAAAGTAAATGAATGCCTAAATGACAGCGACTTACTGGTGCTGCTTTGGTAGAAACGAGCCTTTAAAACTGCCACCCAAACCAATTAGAGTCCCACACATCCACATGGCCTGAGATTCTCATTACAACACATATAGTACAGTCTTTAAAGTGTGGGAAAATAACACCCTGCACACACACACACACACACACACACACACACACACACACACACACACACACACAAATGCACACACTCTCTCTCTCATCTCAAACACACCCACACCCATATACCACCCCACCCCACACACTGAAACCCATACACCACCCTTTCCACACATACACACTCACAAACACACATACACACCCCAAACTCACATGTGACCCTACCTAAACACACACACGCCCACACGGAAGCACACAGTACAGACTGAGCTCACTGTAATGATGCTGTTGTGGTCTCTGATTGTTTGAAGTCTAGGAAGACTGGATTGGAAAGACTGAGGGTGGTGTTTGTTTTTCTGAATATTTATTTACTGGAAAAGCTAGTTTATAAACACAACAACAACAGCAGACTTGCAGGGAGTGAGGGAGCAAGGAAGGGAGGGAGCGAGGGAGTGAGGGAGGGAGGGAGTGAGGGAGGGAGTGCACTGCTCTCGGAGGCACAGTGCCACCACGGTTCTTATTACAGGCGCCACAGCAAGACAAGGAGTCATCAGGGGGCTTTGAGAAGCTCTGTTCTCCTTCCAGTAAGAAATACCACACACACACACCAAAATCACAGATAGATTTTCTACTCTGCCATATAAACTCCCTATTTTAGAAAATAAGACTGTGTGGTAAAGTATAAAGCAAGGGAGTAAGAAATGACTGTCATAATAAGAAAAGTCAGGGTGGGACTCTCATCTACCCCTGAACTATGCTACGCTCCCTCAGGTGAATCACTTCAGGTGAATCGCTTCAGGTGAATCGCTTCATTCTTCTCTGAAACACTGCTATAGGAGAGTGGAATTTTCCCTCCTCTCATACTTAAAAAAAAGCTCAACCCCCCAAATAGATGGTGAGACAGTTATATTTCACTTATATTGCAGTTATATTTCAGAAAGATGGAGTAAACAGAACAGTGGAAATCTAGTGGAAATCAAGAGAAGCCTGATGACCTACTGCCAAGACAACTACACTTTCATTTAAACCAGCGTGTGGCATTTATGCCTATGAGAGTGAGAGAGAGAGAGAGAAAAAGAGAGAGAGAGGGAGTGAGTGAGAAAGAGAGAGAGAGTGAGTGAGAGAGAAAGAGAGAGTGAGTGAGAGAAAGAGAGAGAGAGTGAGTGAGAGAGAAAGAAAACAGACCAACGTGGGTCCACACCAGCGCAGCCTTCGGCAGTAGTTCTGTGTCTTGTCACAACATGTTGACTCTGAGTCGTGAGATGGATGTATGATGGATGTATGATGGATGTATGATGTCTAGCCTTTGGCTGCACTGTATAATTGTATATGGTCTCCAGCCCTTCAGCTCATCATATGTGATTTGTCAACATCATAAACTACAATATATACAATATATAAGATCTCAAACAATCTGCTGCGTATGAATTTATGCACACAGACAGACACAGACACAGACACAGGCGCAGACAGACACAGGCACAGACAGACACAGACACAGACAGACATACACACACTGACCTGAATAAAGTAAATTGCAATCCAAAAAATGAAGACAAAAAAAGCCTAAAGCATTTAATGACTATGAAAACCAAGAAAAAGGCACAACACTGGGCAGAGATCACAACACTGGGCGGAGATCACAACACTGGGTGGAAATCACAACACTGGGCAGAGATCACAACACTGGGCAGAGATCACAACACTGGGCAGAGATCACAACACTGGGTGGAAATCACAACACTGGGCAGAGATCACAACACTGGGCGGAGATCACAACACTGGGCGGAGATCACAACACTGGGCAGAGATCACAACACTGGGCAGAGATCACAACATTGTGCAGAGATCACAACATTGTGCAGAGATCACAACACTGGGCGGAAATCACAACACTGGGCGGAGATCACAACACTGGGCAGAGATCACAACACTGGGCAGAGATCACAATACTGATCACTGGGTAAAGTGCCAAAGCTTCCTGGTAACAAGCAGATTACCCAAAGTTGTCAGCAATGTCGGATGAACAGGAGGCCTTAGCCTGTCAATTAGTCATATAAAGATGCCAGTGCTCAGCCAATCCAGTCAAAGCCCAGGTGGCAAAGGTCACGAACACGTAAACATGACACATGAAAGAACATGACCTCTGGAGGAGAGAGACCGCATACTCACAAAACAAGAGTAGTGATGGTCCTGGAAACAAGGCCAAAATCTGGTATTACCTCCAACTCGTTGTTATTCAACTTTCTGCAACATAAAGCAGTAAAGTGTTAGATGTGGTACACTGGAGAGAAGCTAGGAACATGGTTGGAGACAGCCTGATTCGTTGTAGAGGACAAAGCACACTTACATTTCACTCAGATGTGGCAGACTAGTAAACAGTGCTTCAGGAAGTGTTTGCAGTTTGTTATGGCTCAGATCCCTGTGAAGGAAGAACATTCGTCAGTGGGCAAACTCACGATGTGTCACAGTGGAGACCAAACTACACACATCGGCTTAGTTTCCATGATAAAAGCTGGTCCAAATGGCATTGCAGAAGTGCTGACTGGTCACAAAGACAAACTTAACATCTATTCCAACACCAGTAGTGTTTTCCCTTCATCCTAAAAACGCTTCTAAAGAAATTCATGATTCATCTATACCCTGTGTACTTACATTCTCAATCTTACAGTCTTCAGTGAATAAAATAAAGATTTTACATTTTACATTTTTGCCAACTTGAGATAAAGAGATTATGCTTAAAGATGACTGGGAATTTTTTGCTGGGTTAGAAACTAACTTTCCACAACCGTCCCTGAACCATTTATTTACACAACACGTAAGTTTACAATACACAAGATTACCTTTGCTATCCAAACATAAACCTGCTTTCCCCCCTCCCTTTTATCATTGACCATATAAACTTGGATACTGTATATCTCACTGAAGAAAGCTGTCATGCAAATCAAGCCCTCAAATGGTGTACACAGGAAATTGTCTGAACAGAAGCATGGTCTGTACAGAAGTGCTTTTTCAGGAGTGCTGAATTATTAAGGTGGCATTCTATAACTGACCTACGAACACCTGAAATGCAGCTTCAGTTGTATTAACAAATGCTTGCTGTATCAAATAGAAAGACCAACAATCTTAGTTAGGCACTACCAATCTGCCTGGAACATGGTCTACAGCGAGGATGAGAGAATAGTCCATCCAGGTATGTTGAGTTTATCATCATGGTAATGAGGAGAATCAGAGCTGGTCTTTTTCTCAGTTTCTGATGGTTCTTCTCAAAGCCCAGGGGCTTCTGGGTAGCAGCATGGAGGCCCATCTCTTCCACCTCTTTTGAATGTTTCACAGTTTGAATTTAATCAGCTGATGCTCTGGTCCCAGAGGTGTTTCACAATCTATATAATCAAATTGATTATATTAAATTTCTCAAAGCGACGGTCTATTACCACTTTAGTCTTACAGCTGCAGTCATTATTTTGCTAGAATATGTTTCCTAAAGTGCTGATACTCCTGGTGACAAATCAGTCTAAAGCAGGTCAGCTGACTTGGGACACAGTGGAAGGGAGAAATGGCCATGACCCCCCCACTCCAATTGTAGATGCAGTTCCACAGGCTCTGAGGAGTAGAGCTGCCAGGGTGAGTAGAGAAGAAATCTGTGCTGAGGAAAATCTGCGCCGGAGAACCCGCCGCTCCGCTCCATCTACGCTGTGGTGCCAGACCCCTCAGTTGGGCCCTGCCCTCCCCATCTGGACACCATCCGTACGAGTACAGACCGGGTGGAGGTGGGTAGGGGGAGTAACTCGTTTCTTAATCTATTCACAATGCAGGGGAAGGAGAGCTGAGTGCAGCTTCTCTAACCCTCTTTACTTTTTTTCCAAGCCAGTTTCTTTTTGGCCTCAACTGGAACTGGAATTTTACACGGAGGGAAAGAACTGCAGGCAACAAATATTCTTGGACCCTTTTTCCTCACTTACGAAACATCACCTATGAAGGACTCCATTTTAAATATAACGCTACACCTTGCTTTCCAACATACAGAAAAACTGTTATAATACTACAACTGGATCTACAAACCTGAGTTTAAAAAAAAATAACTGTAACATGATAAATCAGGAACTTTTACAGGATCGCTACAGAGTGCATGCCTTCAGCGCTAGGAACTCCTAAGGGGAGAGGAGTTGCACACAGAGAGGCAGATAAAGTGGTGTGTTTATCACACTCACGCTTCCTCTGGAAATTCATATCGTAAGTGGATCAGATAAGAACCCTGCTGCATGTATGCTTCTGCCTGGACTGTTCGTCACCACTGTGCAGCACACAGCCGATACACAGGCACGATAGACGCCGACAGATCCATCCTCTTTGTTATGATAAGATAGGCATGCCTGTGCTTACGTGAAGAGTTACAGGACACTTGGGCCTGGAGTGTAATCAGAGGGGGAGTCTCTGAGATGTAAGGGTTAATCTGCTTGTTCCTCACCTTCACAAGCTGTAACACTGGAGTCTGAGGCCTAAGTATTTGAATGCTACATCGCAAGAACTCGTTACCACACCGACTGAGTGGACAACAGCCCAACGCGTGTGAGCTATGAATGCTCCAGTTACAGCAGTCGCTGTAGTAGTTCAAGTTGTTTAGGTTAGAAAATCACGGACATGCAGTGCACATTTAACAGTCTCCTCGTGAAAAACTCTCAACAGCTCACACTCTTCACACCAGCCAATGGAAGAAAAACGCTTCTCCAGATTTGAGTCAAACTTAACCAGATTTAAACAAATCTGTATGCTTTAAAAAGTTGGATTAGCTAAAATATGTTTCTTCCATTTATTACATATGTATTACATCATTCTTATTAACTAAAGATAACTTTATCCAGAATATCAGTGTTAATCCTTTTGTTTAATTTTATTTTAACATTCATTAATTTAATCCATCTGAAAACTCTAAATGTGATAAACCAAAGATTACAATAATATTTCTTACAGCCCACATGCTAGCGGATTAGAATTAAGCAAAGTTGATCTCCCCCCACGTATTTGTCGTGCTGGAGAGGAGAATGGCGTTGAGGCCTTATTTTCTTCTCCCTTTTCTCACCGCCGCACCTCAAACCCTCACCTCCCTCTGTGAGAGTTACACAATCAGACCTCCTTAATGGCTCTCATCGCCAGTTCAGCTTAGCTGCTAATTCAGCAGAAATAATGAGTCCCAGAGAAAACAAAGACCTGGGCCCACTGAAGGCCTTAAGATGTGTCGGAGAATCACTCATAAATTAGCATGGAGCAGCACGAGGAATTTCCCCCCCCTCGGCTGTGGCTCGTTTTCAGGGTGGTGTGAAAGGAGGGACCTGCTTCTGGCATAATAAACTTTCCAGACTTTTTTTTTACTGTGATGCCAAACAGCTACACACACACACACACACACACACACACAAAACCCTCAAAGAGCAGCTCCAGTAGAACACATATCCAAAGAGTGGTATGTGCAGCATGCAGAGAACAATGCTACAAGCTGTTAATCACACTGAATGAAATCATAGTTGTGAGCACTTTAGTGACTGAAATATCTACAATACATAAATAAATCAAATAAATACTGAGAGGCTGTAAACGAGAAAACAAATAATTCTGGATTAACTGTATAAAAGTGTAGTCTTGACCAAAGTGGTCTACTAATGAAAAAAAACAACAACACAAATAACCCACTAATATGTACTTCTCCAAATATTAATGTGATCGTTCTTCTTGTCTGTATTGCAAAACATGAAATATTACTTGAGGGCTGCACACAAAATGCAGAGAGAGAGAGAGAGAGAGAGAGAGAGAGAGAGAGAGAGAGAGAGAGAGAGAGACGTGAACAGAATGTATCATTTTTCTACGCACTCCGCGTTCATTTGTAGAAGGGCATTTGTTTGCGCAGTGACCAGATCAGCAATCAGATCCACTATACTGCCATTAACACCATTAAGTTTGCTTTGATGCTCACTATTGTGGTTTGGTTTTTTATATAAACGCCAACAATGTGACCAAACGCGACGAGAAAATCTCTTATACGAACTGAACAGCACATGGCAGAGGACAAACTTTTGGCTAACTAACCTAGACGTTTTAAATCCGGTATTTGATATACATCGTTTTTCCTACATGGTGGGCCCATATCAGACAGACCCTTTATTATGCACGAGCGCGTGCTCGCAATCTCGCAAACACATGCGATTACGCCATATATCTACTGAGCTTTATTTTACGTAGTTTGTTTGGGGAAAAGATTTTTCAATGTTATTTTTTATACCCAACACAAATTTTCTACTATTTTTTCTAGACATAATCCATTAACTCAATGTAGCAGGTCAAATAAAACCAAATAAACGCACAACATATGAAAGTATACAGAATTTAACTTACAATTGTGTGATCCATGAAGGAAAGGTCTTTGGAATGGACCCTTTTCGCAGTCGGCTACAGTCCAGTAAAGTACCGATACATGTGCAAGACGTAGGACATGGCTCTATATTCTCAGTATTTCCAAGTATAAGTTCGGCCCAACTGAAGAAAAGCAAAATGACTGCATACTTCGCAGCGCTGAGAGGCTGCGTTGCAGCGGACATTTTGACACAGTAAAAATCACGTCCAAGTCCTCAGAATCTTATTCTGTTTCGTACGAAAAAGTCCAGGAAAAGTCCAAATTCCAAACTAACCGTAAGAAGACGTCGCTACTATTGAAAGTTTAATCAGGCAAAAAATATATTTTTCGCTTCAAATTAAACCAATGTGGCGTTATTAGTCCTGCACCTCCTATACCCCATCCTCGTGAAACTTTCGCTCCCAACTTTTCCACTTCGATGTAGTTGGAGAACACTGACCAACATACCAGACTCCCACGGAAAGCACTTCTATTGGTCGAAACAAACCATGCTCCAGCAAAGGTAGGGCGGTGAAGGATTCTGGGAAACGTAGGTTTAGTCTTATCAGAGCGAGATAAGAGACATAGTGTGTGCATATACTGTTTATGCGACGGTGGAAGATTATTCTAGAGTAACAGAGCGAACAGTACGAGAACAAACAATTGTTTTACACT
This sequence comes from Sternarchorhynchus goeldii, assembly GCA_028565775.1. NCBI lineage: Eukaryota > Metazoa > Chordata > Actinopteri > Gymnotiformes > Apteronotidae > Sternarchorhynchus > Sternarchorhynchus goeldii. The sequence goes on along the minus strand of JAOXYF010000077.1, from coordinate 1,712 downwards.
TACAAATATAGCGAAGAAAAAGTTAACGATTATAAACAGCCATTTTCGTCTGTGATTGAAGAGATTTTCTGTTGCTTACCCATACAGCACACACAGGCATCAATGAATTAACGTGTTTGTTAGCTGGGTATACTGTGGGCTGCAAACAACAACATCCCAGTGAACATGATTATTTACTAAAAATTCTATTCAGGACAAGACTAACCCTAATGTGTTGAAAAACCCAGGGTCTAGAGTAACGACACTTCATACAGACATCAGAGTTTGGAGATACTTTATTTTCTCAGATGAAGTTGAATGGAGTATTACTCATCTATTCAGGCAGTTACTGACTTCATCCTATTTGCAGTTTGGAGTGAATTCTTTTGTAAACATACCAATAAATGTTACTTAGTCTGTTTCTGCTTTCAGCAGTCAGCCTACAGGCATTCAGATGTTATTAATCTAGAATATATTATCATTCAGATGTTATTAATCTAGACTATATTATCTGCCTGACCAACTGGTACAGATTATGCTCCAAACATAATAATTTTAAACTATCTTAGAAAATTGGAACAGTTCTTATTAAGCCTTGTTGGGCTTAATTCATTCATTCATTCATTCATTCATTCATTCATTCATCAATTCAATCAAAAGTCTTCCATCCTGTCCATTTCTCTGTCTCTCTCTCGCTCTCTTAAAATATATATTTCCACAAACCACTAGTAGGCTGTGGTGTTAGAGGGTGGGGGGAGATGTCTGTTTATCTAGTCAATAATTTGTGAATGTATTTGCTTACTTTAGTTTCTTTTCATAATGAACATTTAAAACAAGTTTTTAAAATTACTTCAAAATGAATGCTTTGTCTGCTACAAAGAAGTGAGAATTTACATGAATTTACATGTGAAGTTTTCATGAGAATTTATAATTTACTGAACTGCTGGGAGTGAATTGTGATGTGAGCCTATGACAGACTTTGTTCCTGAAGAACAAATGTTAAAAGGTCTGTGACACACACATCATCATAAAGTTAGAATCACAGTAAAATAACTTATCTAAGAACATATTGAATACAGAACCTCTGCTAACATATGAATAACCCAAATCAGCTTTACTCCATTGGAGGGGACTCACACACTGAAGCAATCACCCAAGGTACAGAGCAGTAATGTATGAGGGAGGAGTGTAAAACAGTTTCCCCTAATTTAGTGATTGATTAAACCCCTGGAGGTTTGGAGGTGGGGGCGTGGGATGGATCACTGCATACCTGCAGGAGCATGTATGTATGTGCTGGTACACTCAGCCTGTCAGACCTGAGTTAGCCTAAGGGTGCAAGTTTTCTTCATAATAACTGGTTGATTTTTTCCTTATGCTGGTCTAGAATCAATTCTATGCTGCAAGACCAAATCAATCATCAGCTTCTCGTGACATGCTCCATAAGATAAAAGGAAAAACAATATGTTCTAGTAAGGCTTTAAAAATAAAACCAAGCACTCCAACTTAAAAGCATAAACTGTAAGAAACAGCAGCATCCAAGACCCCACACACACTCTCAAACACATACACAGACCCCACAAACACTTTAAAACACATACACAGACCCCACAAACACTCTCAAACATGCACACATACACAGACCCCACAAACACTCTCAAACACATACACAGACCCCACAAACACTCTCAAACATGCACACATACACAGACCCCACAAACACTCTCAAACACATA
>JAOXYF010000075.1:0-15350 GCA_028565775.1 Sternarchorhynchus goeldii | reverse complement strand
AAAGAGCTCAATTTTTGTCTCATCTGACCACAGCACCTTCTCCCAATCACTCTCAGAATCATCCAGGTGTTCATTGGCAAACTTCAGACAGACCTGCACATGTGCCTTCTTGAACAGGGGGACCTTGCGGGCACTGCAAGATTTTAATACTGTGGTGGAATTTTAACACTCATAAGACAAATCTGTCATAAGTAGTATATTTTATTTAGAAAGAATGAATTATTTACTAGTGGAAACAAGTAAGCAATTTACTTACTGGAGATTGTCTTCTCACCACATTCGTTCTGGTTCTTTTTCTGGATCAGGCATGAGTCGGAAGCGGAGCCTCAGGCTTCAGCCTCGCCCTGGCGGTACTTTCCCTTTAGTTCGTGGGGTTCCCGTTGTCCAGCTCAGTCCCAGGCTGAGGAGCATCCTCGACGGGCTTCAGTCAGTGCTACCACGGCGATCCTCTCTGATCCTGCCAACTACGCCAATTTCTGTGGTGGAATTTTAGCACTCATGAGACAGATCTGTCATAAGAAGTACATTTTATTCAGAAAGAATGAAAAGTAATAGAATGAGAGTAAATAATTTCTTCCACAATACATTACGGCGCATTGTGTTACCAATGGTTTTCTTGGTGACTGTGGTCCCAGCTGCCTTAAGATCATTAACAAGTTTCCCCCCATGTAGTTTTAGGCTGATTTCTCACCTTCCTTATGATCAAGGACACCCCACGAGGTGAGATTTTGCATGGAGCCCCAGATTGAGGTTGAGGTCATTTTGCATTTCTTCCATTTTCTTACAATGGCACCAACAGTTTTCTCCTTCTCAGTGTCTTACTTATGGTTTTGTAGCCCATTCCAGCCTTGTGCAGTCTATGATCTTGTCCCTGACATCCTTAGAAGGCTTTTTGGTCTTGCCCATGTTGGAGAGGTTAGAGTTTGACTGATTAATTGAGTCTGTGGACAGGTGTCTTTTATACAGGTGACAATTTAAGACAGCTGTCTTTAATGCAGGTAACGAGTTGATTAGGAGCATCTAACTGGTCTGTAGGAGCCAGAACTCTTAATGTTTGGTAGGGGATCAAATACTTATTTCGCTCTGCAAAATGCAAATAAATTTATATATTTTATACTATGTAAATTTCTGGATTTTCTTTTAGATATTCTATCTCTCACTGTTAAAACTGTTAAACCTACCCTTAAAATTATAGACTGTCCATACTGTGACGGCTGGAGGGACGGAACAGAGGCAGGCGCTGCGGGGAACATGCTCAGGTTTATTTAGCAGGGAGACAGGAGCGCACAAACAAACAGACAAACGATCCTAGCAAAGCAGTATGCGCTGATATAATCGGTGTGGCTGACTATAAGCAGAAGTGACTTGTAAGCAAAGCGAACACAGCGTGGTTTAGGTCAGAGTCTGCGAAGCAGTGTTACAAGAAAGGCTAATGTACAGCAATGAAAAGGAGCATGGGGTGCTTCTAAATAGTCCTTGGCCTAATGAGCGGCAGGTGCGCTCAATAGGCTGGGGATTGCGAGCGAATCAGTCTAGACGAGGTGGGCGTGGTCTGGGAGCTGGGTGTCCGACGAGACGTGACACATACCTTTGTCATTGGGAAAACTTACAAAATCATCAAAGGATCAAATAATTATGTCCTCCACTGAATTGAGAGCAATGATCATTTAATTCAGATATTCATATTGCTCCATTACTTATTTTTAGCCAAGTGTGCTTTCCAATATTGGATAGATTTTGTATAAGTATATAAATACAATCCACAGCAAAAGAACATTTGTTTGTATGAGGTAAATCCAGAACCAAGATGGTAACCATTTGGTAGCCAATGATCTTTTTGTAATAACGTTAGCAAGCTAGCTAGTGTTAGCAGGGCCTTTACACTTTATTCCATATAACGTCCTTATTATAATTAAACAAATATCAAAAACAATCTGATGTATCTCAGTGCATTTAAAATGTTTTTTTCTGTTTTTGTCTTGCTTCATTAAGCACTTGCCCCTGGAGTTAAGGACGCAAGTTCTCTCGCCACCCTCTGAGGCCGGTTCTGGCTGGTCAACAGTCATGTGAGCTGCACGGTCGCGTCTTCCGTCTCCCTCTCCGACTCGGTGCTCAGCGGAATGTATCCGGGGTAGGGATCTGGTGGGGACTCTACTTCCTCCATCTCGGTATCCTCAGGAGTGCCTCCCGGCTGGGGATCCAGAGGGGCTCCTTCCTCCTCGGTCTCCATGTCCTCGGGAGTGCCTCCCAGCTGGGGATCCGGAGGGGCTCCTTCCTCCTCGGTCTCTATGTCCTATGTCCTCAGGAGGCCCCCAGAGTTCTGTTCCACCCAGCAGAAGCAACCTGCCCATTGACACGGATCTCGGACCTCCGAGGGCGAGACCGCACCAAGGCTCCTCGTCCTCACTGCTCTCCGGAGTGACGGGGTAGCCTTCCAGAATCCACTCAATGCTAGCGACTAAGCGAGATAGGTGCAGTGGTAAAGGGGGAGGGAGGTGTCCTTTCGGACCCTTACGCTTCCCCTTTTTGCCGTGTTTCCCTTCGGGCATCTTCCTTCATTATTGGTGGGTCTGTCTGTGACGAGTGAGCCCCGGAGGGTTGCAAAAAGCCGACAGGACTCACGAGTGAAATATATATGAAAACCGCTTTATTTTCGGTTTTGTTCAAGGCAACGTCTTTACACAGACAACGACAAGTGCACGACACCTTCAAAGACCCACAACCCGTTGTGACACAGACACACCCACACAGACATGAGACGGGGGGAGGCGGCCAGGGTGGCCACCGTGACAAGAAGTAACTTGGAAGTAAGTAGCACATGAACTAACCCATGACCAGTTATGTTGTCTATCATTTTGGCATTTAACACTGAAATTAAACCATTTAGTTTTTTCTTAAATAATGTTGTAGAACTCCCATCTATCAAGCTCTTTTCCTCAGGCAAAATTCTATCCTATGGTTCTCAATTAAATCATTTTGTAATTAAGCATCACTAAGATGACCTATTTAAAAGTGAAAAGGTTAAATATTTAGGAGCTGGGATACTCTTAGACTGGAATCAATGAAATTTTCAGTTTCAGGTTTTTATATATACTTTACTGTGTAGTATACTTTTACTTCAATTTTAGTTTTTTTGATTCTTTCTGCTAATGAGCGGTTTGGTCACTGCAGAGTGGGCTTTCAGTCCAAATGCTCTTAAACGTTGAGACACTGTGTATGATGAGACAGATCCTTACCCTGTTCAGTGCTGAACTGGCGAGCAATTCCAGCTGCAGTGTTGAACCGATTACCCATGGAGATTCTCCACATTATCGTGTCCTCTCTTCCATTTGTCTTTTGTGGGTGACCACCTTTCTTGGGGGACTTGAATGAGTTTTTGATTTTGTAAAGATGCAATATTCTAGAAATCAGACTTGGAACAACCAACTTCTTTTGCTGTGGCTGACAGGGTCACCACTTTGGCCTTCATCTGGACAACCTGCTGCCAGAGGGTTTCAGTCACTTTGGAACGGCTCACCATTTTTGCAGTCAGTGAAAACGGGAAAGTTAGGCTGCCAGTTAAATAGGGTTTGTTAGATAATTAAGGAAATTAGCACCAGGTGCCAGATTCTTGCAGGTATCTGAAAGTGTTGTCTAATTTTGATCAGTGTTCTTTTTCATTTATTTCATTTAAGTTTTTTATACTGTGCTTTAGAATATATACAATTTATGAAATAAGCTTAAAATACTACTATTTCAATCCTGTTAGGATAATTTCACATAGGACTAGACAATGATTTTGACATTGAGTAAATTTTGTGTTGTTCTCTAATTTTGATCTCCGGTGTATGTGTGTGTGTGTATGTATATAATATATATATAGCGCCCACCCCGAAGAATGAACATATAACATGTTTACGACAGATAATGTGTAGTAACATTACCACACATTACAAACGTGACAAAGTGTCAGATACCACATTCTCAGCTCCCTTTTTATGTTTAATCTCCAAGTTAATCTCTTGGACTATGAGAGACCATCTCATCAACCTTTGATTGTGATTCTACATCCTAGACCAAGGGGTTGTGATCGGTGTACACAACTGGGTAACAAACAGGAACAAATGTAGACCTCGAAATGCTGTAACGACAACAATAAAGCTAATGTCTCTTTCTCAATCGTTGAATAGTTAAGTTGATGTTTATTAAACTTCTGCGAAAAATTACACACAGGATGATCTATACCGGAAATATCCTCTTGTAGCAGGACAGCACCTGCTCCCACAGCACTAGCATCAATCTCTAATTTGAACAGTTTAGAAAAGTCAGGGATGGCCAAAACAGGAGCACTACAGAGAAGAGCTTTCACATTTTCAAAAGCATTTTGGCAATCTGAGTTCCAGTCGAACCGTTTAGACGGACTAAGTAACGAAGTAAGAGGGGTGACAACAGTAGAGAAGTTTTTACAGAAACTCCGATAATATCCAGCCATACCTAAGAATCGGCGTAACTCGCGCCGGGTGGAAGGTACAAGACATTATACAATGGCTGAGATTTGGGCATCCACAGGAGGTTAAGGTTAAGGTAGCCTGTGCAAATTCGCATTTGGCCAAGTTAAGAGTCAACAAAGCCTGTTCCAAACGTTTAAAAACAGTATGAAGAACTTCCACATGAGTGGGCCAATCGGAAGTGTATACAACCAGATCATCTAAATAAGCAGAGCAATTTGATACATCTGCTAATACAACATTCACTAGTCTTTGGAATGTAGCTGGGGCATTCTTGAGCCCAAATGCCATAACCGTATACTGCATAAAAGCATCTGGTGTCACAAAAGCAGAGACCTCTGATGTACGAGGTGTCAGAGGGACTTGCCAGTATCCTTTCAACAAATCCAGTTTGCTTACAAACTGAGCGGAACCAACATTATCAATGCAGTAGTCCATCCTTGGCAATGGAAAAGAATCAGAGACTGTCACAGAATTAACCCGTCTGTAATCTGTGTAATCCGTCACAGAATTAACCCGTCTGTAATCCGTGTAATCCGTCACAGAATTAACCCGTCTGTAATCCGTGTAATCCGTCACAGAATTAACCCGTCTGTAATCCGTGTAATCCGTCACAGAATTAACCCGTCTGTAATCCGTGCAGAATCGAAATGAGCCATCAGGCTTCGGAACCAATAAGCAAGGAGAACTCCAAGGGATATAATTAGGTTTTTCCAAGCCATATTCCAGTAAGTAAGCTACTTCTCTTTTCATCGCTGTTCTTTTGATAGAACTCAAACGATAAGCATGTTGTTTTAGCGGCCTCGCAGTAGTTGCTTGTATGTCATGTTTCAGAACTGTTGTCTGTGATGGAACATTGCTAAAAAGAGTAGGGAAATTACGTATCAATGTTTCTATATCAGATCTCTGTTTTTCTGGTAAATGACCCAGAAGAGCGGAAAGATTCTGCATCATCTCCGAATTTGATAACCTCCCGATTGCTTGAGGATCTGTACACAATTTCAAACCATCTGCATCAATCTCACTTTGGTTTGTAGCCACTATGCAAACAGGGGTTGTCTTATCTCTCCACAATTGCTCATCACTTGTACTCCCGTTAGTACGAGTATGATAAGCTTTCAGCATATTGACATGACAGACTAACATAATCAAGTATGTTCTGTGGTTTACTAGTCTCATTTAAAAATGTCTCTTTAAGAACTTTTAAAGGACCATGCACAGAATGAGCGAATACCAGCTGAGCAGGACTGAAGCCTAGGGATTCCTGATAATAATTTCAAGATGGTTTCATGTTCTTGTTGTTTCTGGTTGAGTTTGTAGTTTGTGTCTTAGATCAGTTCTGTGTTAGACTTTCAGTCATCTTTTATGGTTTAGTCTCTTATATGTTTGTCATATGTTTGTTATATGTTTATGGTTTAGTCTTGTATATGTATTATATATGTGTATGTTTAACTTATATTCCCTTCCACTGTTCCCATATTATCTTAGTCCTGACTCTGGTTGTTTAGCTCAGTTTAGGTTATGTTGAATTATGTATGTATCTCTGTTTAGTCTTTTCCAAACTTAGGTTCTCTGTTCTTTCTTATTCTTCTGTGTATTTTCCATTTATTAAAATATTTACATATCTGTATCCTCCCTCTCTGATATAATGAATGAACAACTCTGTTTGAAAGTTTGAACAACTCTGTGGTAGTCCCACTTCACACAGGCATTCTCCACATACCAGCCCGTAGTCACTACAGTTGTTGAACCTGTGTTGGATCCAGTTGGTATGGTTCCAAAATGTTATTCTTTCATTTACCACAGCGCTTAGTGCATACAGGATGAACAAGAAAAAGTGAAGAATTTTTTTTTAAATTCCACAGCAACACACACTGTCCTGCCTACCACACACTACCATACACATCCCTGCATGACCAAAGTGGCACAACGCTAAGGTGACCAAAAATGTGGTGTGGAGCAGTTTACCTCCTCCCAGTGTGTACATCTGTTACCTACAACCAATGACAGAAATAGGAGCTTGCGAAGTTTTAATGCGGGTAAAACTTAATATGTTTATCTGACTCCATGTTATAATTACCAGTGTGTTAAGAACACATTCTATTGCATATGTCAGCGATAAATATGGGAATATATGTAACCATATATATGTAGCAAAGTTCCTTTGCTTTGTCAGAGGTTTACCATTCAGCTATCCTAATTTACAGTTTAACCTATCAAACGTGTGCCACAGACTGGATAATCTGCAAGGAATTGGTATCTGCAATCTCTCTAACCATCACTCTAGTTACTGAATTCCTTGCATATCCCAATGCTGGATAAAACGTTTAGCTTTCAGTTTTGAGGTAACAGTTTATTTGAATATTACAAACCAATTAGTTACACATTGCAAATGGTTAGATGTTGCAATGAGGCAATACATGTTTTTCTTAACAGTTGCATCAAAGAATATTCCCTGAATGTTAGCTAATACCTACATAAAGAGGGGGGGGGGCAAGGCTCAGAGAGATATTTCTCCAGTGCACCAGCTCCAAAACTGTGTTCTTCAGCTCCAGTCTCCCCAAAACTCTCCACAACTCTCTACCCCGGCTCTCTCTGCTTTTCTTCCCTGGGCCATTGTGACTTTATCACCCTTATCTCTGTGAGAGATCAAAAGTATGCATAGCAGTGGGTTAGATGATATGTATGCTACCAGATCCATTTACTCATTACCTATAGCTGTGAAGGTCTCCAATATGGTAAATGCAACAGGCCACGAGATTCTCTAAATTTGTGTAGCAGTATTCCCACCCACCAAACAGAAAACACATAGCTAAAAAACAAACTCACAAAACCATTGGTAATGGCTGAAAACTCTACTGGTTACACTTGTAACCTCTCGCCTGATATCCTCACAATTCAGATAGTTGTCCTGGGACTGTGTACAAATTGTATGGTTTCCGGGCAAATGAGTCGACTTACAGTAACGCCCAGAGGCAAGGAAATGCTCAGAGATGTGTTTGTGGGAAAAAAGGAATATATTGTGTCACAAACCAACAGCAATAGACAAACTCCAAACAGCGACAGGACAGCATCCGATATATACACTGTATACACATATAGTTAAGTCCATAGACTGAGTAGTTCTGGCTTTGGTTCTTTTTACTTAGATGGAAAAGGTCCCACCAGGTGTCAGTCAGCTCTCATGGTAGAGTTAGGGTTAGTATCTACCCAACTCTCGTGGTACTGTTAGGATTCGTATCTAACCAGCTCTCGTGGTACTGTTAAGGTTAGTATCTACCCAACTCTCGTGGTACTGTTAGGATTCGTATCTAACCAGCTCTCGTGGTACTGTTAAGGTTAGTATCTTCCCAGCTCTCGTGAGAGGCCTCTGTAAAAATGGGTTTTGGTGGAAAGCAGAAGGCAGCAGATGTTATCAATTTTGATGGTGGAGGCTTGAAGTTGGAGTGAGGTTTTAGTGAGGTTTTAGGAGGATTTAGTGAGGTTTTTTAGGAAGTTTTAGGAGGTTGTAATGAGGTTTTAGTGAGGTTTTTAGATGGCTGAACAAATCTCAGGTTCCGCAACTCTATCACAGTCCACAGATTTTATGAAATATAAAATATTCTTCTGCACAAAAAAGAGTAAAACAAGTCTAGAGCCAATGCAAAAACAGTAGCATTTAGCATGGCATTAGCAAACATAGCTGTTAGTATTTTAGCTACTATGCAACCCCCATAAAGCACAATCATTAAAATCACAAGTACAACTTTCAAACACCAGCAAAAAAGAGACTTCAGAAAAGAAAATACTTATAACAGGCAGCAAACAGAGGGTTTCCTGTCAAGGAGTTTGTGAGCAGAGAAAGTATGGCTAAAAAGTAATTCTCTGACTACTTTCTTCTTGGCTTTCTCTATTTATACCACAGCCCAGGGTTTCCTCCCTACTGATCCCCACTGACTGGATGGGAGGAGGTATAGCACCACAATTGGCATGAGCCTGGCTGACTGGTAACAAGATTGGGGGAACAGTGGCCTCCAACCCCCTTCTCTAATGGGTGTCTGTCAAAAAGAGGGCTAAAGTAGGGGCTGTGTCACACAAGGGGATTAGGGACTGAAAGACACAAGGACGTGAACAAAAACACTTACAGCTCCAGGAACAGGCACAGTGATGGGAACGAGAACTAGAGCAGGAACACCAGATGAGACACAGGGGGAAAAGAGGCAAGTAACAAGGAAAAATGGATCAGCAGCCAGACAGAGAACTGGGGAAGGGATCGGGCAGTGGACCAGAGACCGGTCTGAGTGGGAAATGTGATGGAAATCATAAGCAAGAACATGGTGGAGAAGAGAGGTGTTTTCCATTACTCACTGTGTTTTTTCCTTCTTACTTGAACCACTACCACTGGGAGGATTAGGCCTCACAGGGAGGGGTAACTTTTTTTTGGCACCTGAGGGCTATAAAACTTTATTCCAATGTCCTAGGGGGCCTTTTCTAATGCAGACACAGGACTTCATTCTTCTATAAGAATGCAATGAAGAGAACTTTCTGCTTGCTAAAATACAACTCAAGGCGTTTAGTCTTAGTATTTTTTCACCACAGAAACAAGGCAGGGTGTGGTGTGTGGACGGGGGTGTTGTGTGAGGAAGCTGGATGTGGTGTGTGGATGGGGGTGTTGTGTGAGGACGCTGGGTGTGGTATGTGGACGGGGGTGTTGTATGAGGAAGCTGGATGTGGTGTGTGGACGGGGGTGTTTTTTCAGGTTAACAATGTGAATAATGTGCACATTGACGCTGCAAGCAAAAATTGTAGGTTTCACTTTTGATATGACTCTTACATATAAGGGTAGGAGCAGGGGTGAAGTTATTAAGAATCAGGCTTCCAGAGAGAACGGCATAAGAGATTGAACTTCTGCACTAATCTGTGTTTTTGTAAATTGATTTTTTTTCCCGCATATGTAAGTACTTCTTTTTTTCCCTTTTTGCTAAGTGGTATTGGACACATCAAAGGCTTAAATAAGGATGATGTATTTATTTCAGAATTTTCCATTCTTGATCCCAAATTACATGATGTCCTACCCTAATGCATTCTGTATATACTCAAATACTTGTTGTGTTAACTGGGTCATGAATTTATTTAGTGTATACAGAGAAAGAAAAAGGCAAAAAGAGGGATACCTGAAAAACACGGTAATCAAACAATCTTTTTGTCATTGTTAACTATTCCCTAATGCTGAGATAGTTTATTGGACAATCTCTTAAGGCTCTATATCAGCAATATGAACAGATAAGTCTGAAATATCAAACATATATTTGTACACATAATTTATGCTTGGTTTATAGGTTTAATATCAACATTAACTACTGTTTGAATCATATTACTTAATCACTGAAAAATGGGAGCATCACACTCAAGGCAACCACATTATGGTGAGTGAACCTGCTCTATTATATTTACACTCAGGATTACGGCAAGTCTCTTACATCGGAAACCACCACCACCACCTCTGATACATTTTGCTCTTTATGGCATCCACTGCCTAAGGGACAGATTCTGTGACAGATCTTGCGATTAAAGCAATCATGACAGGAAATGCAGCACATAAATAATATTAGTTTTCATGAGTGATGTGTGGATGCAGAAGCATAAAATAAACAGTGAAAGTTGATTTCAATACAAGCAAATTAGAATGATGTGCACACGAATCATGAAGACACGCAGACACATACACAGGACGAGAGAGAAGACGAGGGCAGCCACTGTGACACTACAAAGACTGAGACTGTTTTACTTACCTGAATTTCTATAAATATAGAATAGAATTGAATAGAAACTTCTTTATGACTTTGCATTATCTTTATTTCAGTAAAGTTTTACTTTTGGCTTTTATCTACGAGTGTCTGTGTATTTCCACCCGATTACAGCAGGTCACAGTCCGAAACTAACCTATAAAATTGTACTACAGAGATCTGACTAGCAGCAACCAGAACTAAGACATAAACCAACATTTAGATTAAACCTGATTGCACTTCTTTCTTCTCTCTATAACCCCCCTCAGAACCCAATCCACCTAGAAGAATGGCTATTCCTACTACTAGACCTGAACCTCATTGTTCTCCTAGTGAGTAAAACCTGCTCTATTTGATACATTTACAGTCATGAGCAAACCTCTTGCATCAGAAACCGCTACCACCTTTAATATTTTTGCTGTTTACAGAGCGCTTCTGCCTACCGGACAGATTCAGTGGCAGATCTTAAAGTAATCATGACCATAAAAAATAGGAAAACAGTACACAAATAATGTTAGTTTTTATTAGTGATGTGAAAGCTGAAAAGTAAAATCTTTTATTACATTGCTATTGCTAGACCCCTTTAGTGAAGACCAGTTATTAAAATATGATTTGCTTTTTTAAAAGTTACATATGCTAAATCTGTGGCAGAAGTAAAAAATGTAACGCAACCTGCACTGTTTACATTCCACATGGATGCCATTGTCCTGACTGTATTTCCTTTAAGAATGGGCAAGAATTGTGACACTCAGAAATGTAAAATGTAACCATACATTTATAGCTTTCTGTTACACTTAGCCGTGTTATAAAGTAGTTATTGAATCCAATTATATAATTTCCAAACATGATTCAGATATCCATGTCACATAATTACTTTTATATCTAAGTAAGTGTAATTAACAATGTTTGCTAGATTTTATAATAATGTAATATAAATACAATTCCGAGCCAGAATCTTTCTGTAACAATGTAAGATAGCAAGGTAAAGTATACTTTATTGTCTGGCTCATTGTATCATTGGGTTCTTATCAGTACGTGTGTGTGCATACTGATGTAGGCTTGGTTTTATATGAGGTGAATCCAAAATTACAATGAATGTTAGACATCGCAATACAATGAGCCAGTGAACTAGGATTAGCAGGGCCATCACATTTTACTCTGGATAAACTCTGCATCATTTATTAAATCAGAAACATTACTGTAAGTTGATGTATTTAAGTGCATTTTAAATTGCTTTCTGTTTTGTCCTACTTCACTGAACAGCTGTCTCAGGTGTAACCACACAAGACAACTGTATTACATACATAGCTGTGGTAAACCCTGTGTTTATGTGAGGGATTAAAATTACATTTAAGGGCAATTGTTTGGCTTAATTTAAATGTGAAATCTCAAACTCATTTTTGTATCGGTTTATTTGCTCAACAGCATTTGACAACGAATGGAGAACAGTAAACTGGGAGTAAGTAAAACCTGAACTAACTTTCCAAATGTGTTGTCTATCATTCTGGCAGTTAACACTCATTAATTTCTTCTGAGTAAATTTTTGAATTTTAGAATGCCTCCATCTATCTGAAAAGGACAATTATTTTCATCAGGGAAAAAAAACTATTGTTCTGAATAATTTAATCACTGAGCATCACTAAGATTACCTCGTCACGAGACGCGTTCCAGGGTGCTACAAAAAGGGAGGCAGGAATGCCGAGTGTAGATACCAAGCGTCCTTTATTTTGGCCTTTATTTTGGCTAAACATCAGCTAGACTCAACACAGGTGGGACAGATAACGATAAGAAGACACTAACAAGACGACCATTCAAAACCACAACCTCTTCACACACAGAGACACACACACGGCCATACGCACACACTTAACAGCAACAATACACACCCCTCACACACAGGCATGAGACAAGAGAGGAACCCAGGGCGGCAACCATGACAGACTTATATACACAAATGAGTTAAAAAAGTTAAACATTTAGGAGCTGCGATACTCCTATACTGCTCTCAGGAATCACTGAATTACTATTAAGCTTTACTTTAAAAACCTCAAATTGTTCAAAAATCCAGTTTGTTTTTGTATAAAGAAACTGGCTTCAGACAAGTTTTTTTACATACAAATATATGTAAAAAGTATAGTAAGTGTCACGAGAGTGCCCCATGGCACTATAAAAATGGATGCAGGAATGCCGAGCACGGAATAAAAAAGACAACGTTTATTTTTAGTTTCATTTTATATAGACAACAACAGCAACACATGAACTTACATAAACAGCGACGTTTCATTGACAAAGATAGATAAGATAAGATAAGATACCTTTATTGTCATTGCACCATGTACAACGAAATTGAGCAGCAATCCTTAAGGTGCTTAAGACATACAATAGATAACATGAATTAAAAGAAAGACTATAGTACACAAATTTAGAACCATTGGGTGAATAAGAACATATATACAATATAAGTAACAGGTTATTGCACTGGGTGAAGCATTGGGTGAATAAGAATATATATACAATATAAGTAATGTACAAATAAGTAAGTAAGTATGGGAGAGACCGACAACCACACAGTGACATGAACACGCTTAAATACACACCCTTAACGAGTCACAGGTGAGACGAGTAACGATAACGAAGACCGATAAACGTCACTCCCCACAACATGCACACGCTCACAACAACAACTACACACACCACACGGACACGCCCACATAGACACAGGACAAGGGAAGAGGCAGGGTGAATGCTTTCATGCTTGCAAGCAAACTTATTACTCTTAAAAACTGTACTATTGTAACTACCTTTTAATATATGCTTTACTGTGGAGTGTATATTAGTTCAATTTTTATTTAATTATACATTTAAAATATGCCAACAATTCTAGTAATTTATGTAACAAACACTAACAAAATTCACTTTTAAAAAGGTCTTTCTTATGCATTTTTTAATGAGTTTCAAAATTGCTGTCATAAAATCAAAGCTCTTTAAACTATAACAATACATAATATTATTTTAATAATAATCTTCTTTAAAATAATATTCTTTAAACAAATAAATTAACTTGCATCTTTATACACATTTTATTAATATAAATCAAGATAAAGCCCAAAAAACCCCTATCAAAGAAAATATGGTGATAGCTTTACAGAGGTCTGTGAAGTTGGAACTAGGTATTACTAACTTGGAAAAATGAGATAATAGTTAAATAATTTAGCATTAAACCTTTTTGTAATTAGAATATGTGACGGCGGCAGTGAGGGAGCGGAAGTTGAGGCTGCAGCAAACATTGTCCTTTATTCAACACTGCCAGTGAGCAGCGAACCACAGAGCAAGAACAGAAAGTAAGCAGCAAAGGCAAAAGCTAGCAAAGCTAGCGGTTAGCAAGGCTAATTGCTAAAAACAAAGGCAAAGCTTGCAGAGGCTGCTGTGGCGTGGCTTGGCTTGGCTTTGGTAGAGGCAGCAGGCTCAGTCCATTAAAGGCAAGCAAATGTGGGCTTGTACTCAAACTTGAGATGATTAGTGACAATAGCTAACAGGTGTAGCTGATAAACAGGCGTTTGGGAAGTGATGACTGTGACGTGGAAGGGGGCATTGGCCCTGGGTGCCCGGTGCGACGTGACAGAATGTATACAATTACCCTAATGTAAATGGATTTGTTTAATATTCCTTTGGGCATTTCTAATAAACACAAAATACATGTAGGCTAAATTTTCCTCTGTTAAGTCTTGTTCTTATCTATCGTCACTGCTGTACACATCTGTGGTCTCACATAAGGGTGATCAAACAGCAATGGTCACTTTGGCCCTGCTACACCACAAATGGCCAGTTGTTGACTGTAAATGACCGTCCTACCTGGTGTGAATTCATGTGGCTCTGACACCTGGTTGTTGTCCTATGATTGGACTGATATCAGTATGTAGTCACTTTTGCTAGCGGCTAGAAGGCAACTTGAAGAAGATGGAACGCTAAAGGCAGAGGCAACAGGCTCAGTCAGTCTAGGGCAAATGAATGTGCAGCACTGGTACGGCTGAACCTGTGGGCTTACATACAGAGGAGGAATGGTTAATGACAATTGGGGACAGGCGAGTTGGATCAACCGGTGATTGGGAACACGCAAGTGATTGTGACGTGGAAGGGGAATTGGCACTGGGCCTGGGTGCCCAGGGCGACGTGACACAATTACATTTTACTAATCATGAATTAATAAATTATTTAGGGTCATTCGTCATGAATTGCCAAATCATTTCTAAAGAATAAATTATTTAAGCAATAAGTAAGTCTGTAATTCATAACCAGAGTTTAGGGGCTGGAAAAATACTGCAAATATTTATATACAGTAAACAACTTAAACTCTGACTAAAAAATAGCAGTGATTTTCTTAATGTTTAACAAATCATTTGTATACATAAATTCAGTAACAAAATCCCAACATACACATGGAAAAGTAGATTTGAAATTTAACTAAATATACTTATGTGACGGCTGCAGTGAGGGAGCGGGAGGAGAGGCTGCAGGAAACATGGTCTTTATTGGCTGCAGATGAGCAGCGAGCCGCAGAGCAACACATAAGTAGCGATGAGCAGCGTAAGGCTGCAGATAGATTAATGATTAGCTAAACAAAAGTAAAGCTTGTGAAGGCTGGCAGCAGCTTGGCTATGGCGTAGGCAGCAGGCTCAGTCTGTCGAAGGCAAGCGAATGTGCAGCAATGAACGGGCAGGATCTGCGGGCTTATATACAGGGGGAGAATGGTTATTGGTAATGGGGAACAGGGGTAGCTGGTAAATGGGTGATTGGGAAGGTGGGAGTGAGGGGCATGGTGTTGATGGGGGAGTGGTGCTAGGTCTGGGTGCCTGGCGCAACATGACTTAAGACAGGTACATTTTAGTATTGTCAAGTATAGTTAATTAAACTTTATATAGTATAGTCAAGTATATAAACTTTAGTATAGTGTATGACTAGGTTTGTATAATTATATACAAATATATATTTTGTACAAAAATACATTTTAGTATACTTACAGGAGTTGGACAATGAAACTGAAACACCTGGTTTTAGACCACAATAATTTATTAGTATGGTGTAGGGCCTCCTTTTTCGG
>JAOXYF010000074.1:0-15361 GCA_028565775.1 Sternarchorhynchus goeldii | reverse complement strand
TGAGTGATGGGCATGTATGAGCTATGGGCATGTATGAGTGATGGGCATGTATGAGCTATGGGCATGTATGAGTGATGGGCATGTATGAGCTATGGGCATGTATGAGTGATGGGCATGTATGAGCTATGGGCATGTATGAGTGATGCCAAATCAGAACAGAGAAGTAGAGAAAAGCATGAATCTACTATTCATGAATCACCTTCGAATTGCACTTGATGCAAAATGACAACTGAATATTGGCTTTTGATTTTAATGGTTGTTTGTAATCACAGGCATGGGCTAAAGTGTCAATAATTAATCTTAAGAATATGTACCAGAACCTAAACCAAAACAGAATGTGCATTGGGGACAACAGTCAGACTTACAGCAGTGAGATGGGAACAGGACTTAGGTTTGGACACATCATGACTGTTAAAGAAAATGGTTTTCTTGTCTAAAAATAAAGAACAAAATAAATCAGAAAACAGACAAGAAAACACAATCTGAGCACTAATGACATAAAAAGATCCCCCAGGGGTCTTTAGGATCAGGCAGGTTGCGTGAACAGTGAGGATCCTCACCATAGGGTCCAGGGGGGAAGTTCTTCAGTGATGGCCTCTCTACAGTGAAATGGTGCTTGCCTACCACAAACACTTTATACAACACAGCGCCATGGTTAACAAAACTCTGTAACACACATGGAGGGCGCACATCTTTTAGACCAACCCTGCTGAAAATCAGAGACATCTAGAGGGAGAGGGAGAGAAAGAAAAATGACTGACAATTACTGGTTGACCAAAGAATGAAGAAACATGGAAATGTAATAGAACTGTAGTTTAAACATTTTAAATTCTTAGAGATTTGCAAGGAATTATTCTGTTCCATATTAGCTAGTAATTTTAATCACTCTCAAACAGTAAGGACCTACCATAACTATAAAGTTAATGCACTATAGATTAAAGGGGATCTATTATGCTAATTTTAAGTGTTTATAATTTAATTTTTGGGGGGTCTCCTATAATACATTTACATTGTTCAATGGACCAAAACACATTCTTTTTTTCCTACTCTACAATTTTAGTCACCCTCTGTCAGAAATACTCCTGTGTCTTTAAGCAGCCCCTTCTGATGAGCCTGGTTGATTAGCTCGCTCAATCTGTTTTTGACATTAAGCAGGAATTCTACTGTGGTATTTCAGGCAGCTGAGAAAAGTGGTTTCTATGGGAGAGTGTTACTCTGGTATTTACTTTGGATTTGCTGCTTTTCAGACCATTTACATACATTGCAAGCTATACGAAACTATAACGGAGAGAGAGGTACCCTTTAATTGTTTTTGCCACTTCAGGTGATACTGTTTACAATTATTTGTACTGAAATGAGACAAGGAGAGATGCAGTAGCACACACCTCATGTGAGTGGGATCCATGTGCCACTCTGGTTTTACAGACTACAATGCAAGCAAAGAGAACACATGAGCATGCAAACAACTGTTAGCCTTGTTTAGGATTTTTGATAAAATAATGTATTAATTCTTGTTTCACTGACTTAAAGGGTAGGTCAGCTGCTTTTGGTCCACTGCTTCCTGGATGATGGACAGGTCCGCCGTGTTGATTGCCAGATATGGAGGGCAAGAAATACTTCTTCCTTTAGGATATGAGATGACAGGAAAGAGTGATGAAAGTAATTCATGCCAAATGGTTTTATGCAGGAGATGAGAACAAAGATAGTAAGACCAGAGTGTGAGTGGGAAGGGAAAAGAAGAGGGAAAGATGGAGAACAGGGCAGGGCTCTTAGACCTTGCAGTGAGTTTTGCAGGTTGCTGATGATGTGGTAGGAGGCGAATCTGTCAAGCAGCTGTTTCATGGCTGGGAGGGGATCCAGCAGGACAGTGTGCGGGTGTGTGGATACATACTCCTGAGAAACACCAGCCCACACAGGGTTGCCCCAAAGCAAAGAAACAACAGTGTCATTTTTTTTACTTCAAGAAGAATTCTTCTGATTATTCAAAACAAAAACAAAGAGGACAGCCAACAATGACCAAATTCAACTTGAATGGTTTGTAAAAATCATATACTCTGGATAACTGGATAATGGATGATTGATGGATGACATGGATAATTGTAGTAAATTGTATAGGTAATTGTATTTTTATAATTATGGTATAAAAATAAATCAATGACAAATTGAAATGAAAAGTCCACTTTAATATGACTAAAGATTTCAGGTCTCAGTGACTGATCAACTAAATTTCAACATCTTTTGGAAGCTTCCTGAGCTTTTTAAAAGTGACCGGCTTCACCCTAACAAGACTGGAACTTAAATACTTGTGGATAATCTGCTCTATGGTATCATTCACACGCGAATCTCACACCCAATTCCCAACAGTCATGTCACAGGGGCTCACTGTCTCCTGTCAGAAAATCTGTTCACTCAGAGGTCTCAGAGACTCAGCAATTAGATTAATTAACAATTAATCTAATGCGATTCTGCAAGGCTGCAGTCTGCAGTCTTGGGGGAACTCACCTACTTCTCCTGTACAGTCAATGAATCCTCAGATCTGACATACTGGTTTCCATGCTCTAAGAGAGTATTACATTCCAGTTCTCTCAAATAGCTGGTGGAATGATTCTCAGAATTATAATATAAATAATCAGAAGCCCAAAACATAACAGCATAAGACACTGTAACAAACAAAATCTGATTCCAGTGAAGTGTGTGAGTTATGTAAACTATGTTGATTAATCACATAAGGTCTTTAAAGTCTTCTTATTAAATGTCCGTTCGCTCACAAATAACTTTTAAAAAAGAAAAGATAATTGAAAGGTACTGTCTTTTTCCGAACTGAGACCTGGTGGTGTTGCATGTTTGTACCATAAAACATTGAGCTGTAAGCGGATTTCATTAGGGCAGTATTCTATGTTTGAATATCTGGCAGTACAACTGAGCAGTAATAATCCAGTTCTACTGATTGCTGTTTATTACCCTCCCAGACTACACAGACTCTTGAAGATTTTGCAGAATTACCTTCTAGAATTTTAACTGATTTTGATTATGTTTTAATTACTGGGGATTTTAATATTCACATGGATATATCCTTAAATCCAGTCACTTCTGAATTCATGAGGATGTTCAACTCTTTTGATCTCATACATGTATCCGGTCCAACTCATAAGCACGATCACACTCTAGACTTGATCATTCCTAAACATATAAAGGTTAACAATCTTGAAATTGCTCACGTTGTATTCTCTGACCATTTTGGTGTATTTTTTAATATTATCATCTATCAGAACAGTGAAAAGCACATAACAGCCAAGCATTATCTTAGTGCTGGTACCGCCATGGTCTTCACGGACTTGATAAAGTCCCTACCTCCCCTCACAGAAACTTGGAACGAGGTAGCTGTAACATTCATACACCAAAAGTAGCTACAATTATTTCTGGCAGCAATAAGATACCCTGGAGGAACACTCCAGCTGTCTTAAAACTTATTCAAGATTGAATGTCAAAATTGGAAGTGCATTTTGATCTAATTAGGTCAAATTACACTGTGATAAAAAAAACTTTAAAAAATGCAAGAGTTCTGTTTGAGGAGCTCAGCTTTTAAACACTGTCCACTATCCCAACTTCTGCAGGCCAAATTCACATAGCAACAACAACTGTACTAAAATAAGAACCACTTGAGAAGATCCTAACCTTTACAAATAACATCACTGTGGTTGGCCTCACAATCAATGGTGATGAGTCTGCCTGCAAAAAGCAAGTCAAACAGCTTCTTAGACTATAGAGATGGATGTAGACTTTAGATGCAGTGTCCCCTCTTCACTTCAAGTATATTGATGGACTTGAGCTGGGAGGGGAACAGAGTTTCCATCACCAAGAAACGCACAAGACACGCCCCCTCCTTCACGTCGCAGCACCAAAACACTCCTACGCTCCCATTCACCCTGCTTCTAATGCAATACATCTGTCCCTCGTTTGTTTTGCCCCCATATAAACCCCACAGATTCAGTCCTCCAGTGCTGCGCATTGGAGCGACTTCCCTGGTGCTTCAAACGGACACTTTGAGCTCATCACATGCTGGTTTGTACATTTATTGCTATCGCTGCCTTGCTTGTTTTTGTTTAGCGCTATCGTGCCTGTATTGACTGTTTTGTGCCTTAATAGAAAGTAAAGACGTGACTCTGCCATCCGCGCCTCCTGCTTCTGTCTCTTTGATCACCCCATTATAGAATGTGCATCCACCCGGAAGCAGTGCGAGTGCTGGAGGTTTAAAGGAGCTGCTGTTGACCCAGACAGCAGCCCTGGAGCAGCAGCATTAAGCTGCCGTGGCGCTGCAATCCAGGGTAGTGGGTATAGCTAATTATTTGCAGGCTAACCCCGCCCAAGCAGCCGCTGTCCCCGCTTCGACTCCAGCCATGGTGAGTGTGCCACCTGGGCATATTGCTCCTCCCAAACTATACGGGGGAAGGATCACCGGGAGTGTGAAGGTTTCCTGGTCCAGTGCAAACTATTTCTTACGTTCCAGCCCGGGCTAACGGACCACGGCAAATTCGTTATCTCGTGCCTTACCGGGAAAACGAGTGTGTGGGGAACAGCCCTGGTGTCTAACTCTTCCCCGCTGCTCCAGGACTTCATGGCGTTTATCGTGGAACTCAAGAGCGTATTTCATCATCCCTACCAAGGTCTGGCTTGCAGTCTGGTGCTGTGCCTGAAGCAGGGATCTCAGTCAGCAGTGGATTACACCATGGAATTTAGGCAGTGGGGACTGGTTGGAATGAGCCGGTACTGGAAGGTGGACTTGTGTGGGGCTACATCACACGTCACACCACCCGTGCACCCCTCCATTGACCAACACACTGAAATCCTTTCCAAGACAATGTACTTCTTTGGAATGAGCTAAGAGACTGCTGTGAGGAGTCGCGAGAGTCAGGATGGTTCTGGAGAGATCCGTTCAGGGCCTCGGTGGAAGGTGGAGGAGGCAGCGGAGGAGGGGCAGGGTCACCTTATGCCCAACCTCAGTTACGCCATCAGGTCTGCCCTGGTTTCAAGCACATGATCCCTTAGTGTCTTGGTCGCTGAGGGCTGTGTTGGCTTGGGCTCCCCTGTGTCAGACAAGCCACCGCCCCTCAGTGGTGCCACTCTTGTCTACCTCAGTGGCGATTCCACTCCCCCACCAGTATCATGATCTTGCTGCGGTATTCAGCCCTACTAATGCTGCGAGGCTCCCTCCTCATCGCCCACGGGACTGTGCCATCGAGCTGAAGGAAGGGTCACCCCCCCCCTGAGGTGCAGGGCCTATCTACTGTCCCAAGAGGAGGAGCAGGTCATGAAGCAGCACATCCAAGAGGCTCTGGCCCAGGGCTATATCCACCCCTCCACCTCACCCACCTCAGCCAGTGTGTTCTTCGTAAAGAAGAAAGATGGCGGGCTGAAGCCTTGTGTAGATTATTGAGGGCTCAGTTCCCTCTTAGTGAAGTATCCTTACCCGCTGCACTTGGTGCCGATGGCATTGAAACAGCTATGGAAGGCTCGTATCTTTACTAAGCTGGATCTACGCAGTGCCTATAACTTCATCCGCGTGTGACAAAGGGATGAGTGTAAGATGGTGTTCAGTACAACCACCGGACACTATGAGTACTGGGTTCTGCCGTATGGCCTGGCCTGTCAGCCAGGTAAGGTGGAGGCGGTGACCGAATTGCCCCGACCCCAGACCTGCTGCGAGCTCCAGCGGTTTCTGGGGTTCACTAACTTCGGAGGTTCATTCAGTCTTTCAGTTCCCTAGCTTTACTTCCCTTTGTAACGTTTCCGGGGTGGGAGGCAGAGAGGGATCCATATGCAGGATAATGTTGATAAAGTAGAAGTTTAATAGTGGCAGGAAAAGAGCAGAGTCATACAACGAAAGCAGGATCAGTAACCAGGAGAGAGAGAGAGAGAGAGAGAGCAAAAGTACAAAAAAGGGACAAAAACAGCATCAAAAACCAGGCAGGGAGTAACAAACCAGAGAAGGTAACAGGAGTAGGCAGAGGTACAAAAGGGCAAGGGACAGAAACCAGGAACAGGCAAGTAATCAAAGTCGTAACCAGAATAGCAATAACAAAGAACGCTCGGTATGCAACTGGGTTGGCAATACTTCGCAACGTGTACGTGGTAAAGGGAACCTAATATAAGGCTGTTAATGAGAGGATGAAAAACAGGTGATGGTGGAAAATTCCATGGGCTCAGAATTCTGGGGAGTGAGACCATACCAGGCTGGCCAGGGTATCGCCGGACCTGACATCAATGATGTTAATGGAAGGATGGTAAAGGTAATGATGGTAATGATTGTAATGGAATGATGGTAATGATGTAAATAATGGCAATAATAGTAATGGAAGGATGGTAATGGTAATGATGGTAATGGAATGATGGTAATGATGGTAATGGTAATGATGTTAATGATGGTAATGGAAGGATGGTAATGGAATGATGGTAATGATGGTAACGATGGTAATGGAATGATGGTAACAATGGTAATGGAATGATGGTAACAATGGTAATGGAATGATGGTAATGATGGCAATGGAATGATGGTAATGATGGTAATGGAAGGATGGTAATGATGGTAATGAAATGATGGTAATGATGGTAACGGAATGATGGTAACGGAATGATAGTAATGGAATGATGGTAATGGAAGGATGGTATTGATGGTAATGATGGTAATGGAATGATGGTAGTGGAATGATGGCAATGATAGTAATGGAATGATGGTAATGATGGTAATGGAATGATGGTAATGATGGTAACGGAATGACAGTAATGGTAATGATGGTAATGATGGTAACGGAATGCTAGTAATGGAATGATGGTAATGGAATGATGGTAATGGAATGATGGCAATGATGTAATGGAATGATCGTAATGATGGTAATGGAGTGATTGTAATGATGGTAATAGAATGATGGTAATGATGGTAATGGAATGATCGTAATGATGGTAATGGAATAATCGTAATGATGGTAATGGAATGATGGTAACACATATATATACTTATATACACACGACAATGTACTGCTACATTCCACACTTTCCCGCTCTGCAGATTTGAGAATAACACCCCCCACCTAAGACACCTGGAAAATGGTTTCCCCAGAAGTATGTTTCAGGAAAACAAAACCAAAAGGTACAAACGTGTGAGACTTTAAGCTCTACAGTCCAGCAAGCCTTTTGTGAAGGAGCTGAGAGAGAAGCTTAACTGAGCTGAAAATTCTCAACACACAAACACATTTAGTTAGCAGTAAAGAGTGAATTTCACCGATATCACTGCAGCTACCGTCTCCATTCCTCCAGTACTGAGGGTGATGTACGGAATCATGCTCTTTTCAAATCCCGCTCCCTCAAAGATCCCATTGGTGTAGTACCAGATCTGTCAACAAAAAGAAAACAGTAAACATGTTTTTTGCTTCAGTGTGTCATGCTATAGCATCAGATAAACAATCAAACAAACAAACAAACAAACAAACAAACAAAGCCAGTGTAAGAGACAGCAGGTGAATAGATGAGAGGTTTTACTGTTAGTGTACAGCTATAGACACAATACTAGTCAGGTCATTACACAATGATCTTTAATGTGACGTTCCAGTTGGACAGTCAGACTGTAAGACAATTACACTCCATCACAGTCACACTGTACAGGGGGTCACAAAACATTAGTCTGTCACAGTCACACTTTACTGTACTTATTAATGAGTATTTAAAGAAATATTAATGAGCATTTCCCAAATCAAAACATCCCCAGATCTCTAGTCCCAGACGGGGATTTAAGGCTTCTGTAGTACATTTAATACTAAGTTATACATATAGGACTGTGATTCTGTTGTAAAGCATGCAGCAAATGCAAATAAAGCAAGTGAGATGCCCAGACAGAACACTGCACCTGGGAGGGGCAACAGAACACTGCACCTGGGAGGGGCAACAGAACGCTGCACCTGGAAGGGGCAACAGAATGCTGCGCCTGGAAGGGGCAACAGAACGCTGTGTCCTGAAGGGGCAACAGAACGCTGCGCCTGGAAGGGGCAACAGTAATAGCACTGTCTGGCAGCCCAGTGGAGATTGTGCTTAACTGCCAGACATTGATGTTCAGTGGTGTTGACTAGTACACACTGATGTTCAGTGGGGTTCCCTGGTACACACCAGTGTTCAGTGGTGTTCAGTGCTACACACCGGTGTTTAGTGGTGTTCAGTGTTAGAACTTGGCATTCTGTAGTCTTGCAATGAGACTAAAAAGAAATTTATTACAATGGATTAAAAATTCAAGCGATGGCTGCATCTGTCTGGTTCGGTCCATAAATCATAAGCTGCTCATCTGATTACCTTCAGGATTCATAATAAACTTCAAAGTTTGGGTCATGAAAATGTAAAATGCTCACATTATGAATTTCTTTTGAAAATCACATCATAGCTGCACTGATAAGCCTTATTATAAGTTAAATAAGTGATAAAACTGAAGAAGACTGAGAATATATTCACTTAGTTATGTGATGAACCTACCACAGTTTTACAGATCACATGACATGAATGTTCAGTCCCCCAACAGGCGACCCTCTACTCTTAAAGAAAGAGAAGCTCCATCCAGCTCAGTTACAGAAAGAGAAGCTCCATCCAGCTCAGTTTCATGTCTGTATGCAAATCATCCTTATTCCTCCCTCCACCCCTCATTCTATCATCTGTTCTATGCCGCTTACTGCATCTGTCTCTTACACCAATATTTATCAGACTCATGGTGTGTGTGAGTGTGTGTGTGAGTGTGTGTGTGTGTGTGTGTGTGTGCATGTGTGTGTGTGATGTGGTGTCTGAACGTGGTGTGTGACGTGGTGTGTGATGTGACGTGTGATGGGTGTGTGAACATGGTGTGTGACATGGTGCATGATGGGTGTGTGAAGTGGTGTGTGAATGCGGTGTGTGACGTGGTGAACGTGGTGTGTGAACGTGGTGTGTGACATGGTGTGTGACATGGTGTGCACTCACGGCATTAAGGCCGCACAGCTGGTAACAGGCCATGACCACAACAACAGTGATGAGCTGCCAGCGCACTGCTCTGTTACGGAAGAGCGCTAGAGGTGTGGCCACCTGCAGAGCGTTGTGCACCCGGCTCTCAGCATGGACCTCCTCCACCTCAGCAGATACATCTGACCTCCCCAGGAAGGCCTGGAACGCTGTAGGAGACAAAGAGGAGAGTGAATAAAAAAATGAATGAAAATAGATAAAGATAAAGAATAGAGAGATAAATAACAGAGATAAAGAATAAAGAGAGGGAGAGAAAAATATAATTTAATTTGACACTCAGAGGTGATTAATGAAGACTTGTCAGGATTGTTTGGTTTGTCCTTCATGTGAAGGATATTAAATAGATTATTAATCACAAGAATTAAAGTTAAAAAAGGTCTGAGAGAGAAAACCTGAACCAGTGCATCAGTGCCATGATCCCCAGGGCTGGGAGGTTCGTTTCTCATTAAACAGGAGTTTAATGAGGAGTTAAACTCATTAAACAGGAGTTATTAAACGACGAAAGAAAGAGAGAAAATGAGCCCTGAATAAGGAGGAGGGTTTAGAAATGAATTGTGGACTAACAGCAACGGTTTTGTGGATTATTGAGAGTTTAAACGTTTAAACATTTTTGTGGATTATTAAGAGTTTAAATGTTTTTGTAGATTATTACGAGTTTAAAAAGAGAAATGGAACTGGACCCCCAATGACAGGCACACGATGATATTAACAAGTGAAAGATTATAAAACATATCCAGAAGCCATGTGTGTGTGTGTATGTGTGTGTGTGTGCTGACCCTGTGTGAATGTGCTTATGAGTTTTGGCTTATTCAAATCCAAAAGCAGCGTGAGCACCTTGGACAGCGGCTGCCTGTGGCATTCAGCACTACCACTGTGGACAGCAACACAATCCCCAAAGGGGCTCATTCATCTAGGAATCACCTGCAACCCTAATCTAACATCCTAAGATAATGGCACCTTGCTCTAATGTTCAGATGTTCTTTAAGATGTTGGATTCATGTGTTTGAGTTAACATAAAAAATGTGTTCGAGTTAACATGAATAAGGTGTTTGACTTAACATGAATAATGTGTAATGAGTTAACATAGATCATTTTATTCTCAGCTCCAAATAGTAATGTTTCATTTGAAGCTTTTGACACTTGAGAAGTTAAATATTATATCAGTTCTGGATCGTTGCCATTTTAGTGATGTCTTGATATGATGTCAACAACCAACGCATCCCCACCAAAACAACCAACACACCCCCACCAGAGCGACAAACATTCTGGGGTAATTCAACAGGAACAGCATCAATGGCAAACATCAAATACTCTGGAGAGATGTAGAAAAGAGCGGACCTGCCCTGGTGCATAATAATAGGAATCACACATCTAGTGCAGAACTCTAGTGAGAGAGGGTAGGAATCACACATCTAGTGCAGAACCCTAGTGAGAGAGGGTAGGAATCACACATCTAGTGCAGAACCCTAGTGAGCGATTGTGGCTTCAGACAAAACCTGTATGTAGGAGCAGGAGAGAGCAACTCTACTTTACTTTACTTTTTTATTTATTTAACATGTTTTCTTCTGGGAGCTTTGAGCTGAAATGGAGTCACACCTTTACCTGCCATCCTGGCATGTTTAAGACAGAAAGAGGCAGGGCCAAAATCTCTAGGAAGATTATGAAGAGTGAACGCTGGACTACAGCAGCACTGAACCCACAGGAGAACTACAGCAGCACTGAACCCACAGCGGGACTACAGCAGCACTGAACCCACAGCGGGACTACAGCAGCACTGAACCCACAGCGGGACTACAGCAGCACTGAACCCACAGGAGAACTACAGCAGCACTGAACCCACAGCGGGACTACAGCAACATATTAATAATGGTTAGAGATTTTGATTAGAGTATCAAGTGCAGTGTGTATGATTTTGTGTTTTTTGCATCTGCAGAAATAGAACACAGTATCCAAAATCATGTTGTCTTTAGAGCATAACAACCTGTAATTATTCATCATTATGTTTGTTAGCTTAGAATGAGCCCTTCAAATCTACATAGAGAGCAGGTCTTGTTCCAACAGAGGGCGCTATATTGCACCTCCATTTTTCTACAGTAATGGACGATCCAAACACAGACTCTAAAAGGTATCTTTCACGTCTTTACATTGAAGCGGGAGTGTCGTGTTTTCTGCTGCTTTAGCACAGACTAAAACATGAAGAAAGAAGAATCAGTGGAGGCTGCCGGTGTTTTTTAATCATTTTTTATTCTGATTTTGAGAACCAAAGAGAGAATCAGTTACTGTTTAGCAAAGGCAAGAGAATCATCATCAAAGAAGCAAAAAAACAAAAAAATTACTCAAAATTAGGATATGGAAGGAGATCCACACAGATCAACACTGGGACGGCCCTTCCTGAGTGGAAATAGCTGATGAGGGACAATGTTTTCAGAGTGATACTGAAGCTGTTTTCTGCTGACCTGAAAATTTTGTCTACCAATCAAAACATGATTATTTGTTTTCCATGGTAATGTAGTTAGCTGCTTTAGTTACATTTAGTTACATTTAAGATTTTTCCTATACCAGTGTTGAAAACCATCAAATTCATACCAGAACTGTAATTTTACATTTATGTGTGTGATGAACGCAAACTAAAGTGAGGTGATGCAGGCCAGGGGCCTCCAGTCAGGGGCCTCTAACCAGGGGTTAGGGTTAGGGTTAGGGTTAGTAACTTCCGTAATGTTACCATGGTGTCGGTCCCTAACTCCCGTAATGTTACCATGGTGTCTGTCCCTAATTCCTGTAATGTTACCATGGTGTCGGTCCCTAACTCCTGTAATGTTACCATGGTGTCATTACCGCAATAAAATGCTACCACAATGCAGAAGAAGTAGCAATAATGTTCACTGTTTTACATAGAAGATGAGCTATAATTTCCATGGACGATTAACCTATAATTTTACAGACTAAATAACAAAATACCATTTGAACATACCTATGTAAAATAACCCTATTATGGCCATTCAGTTGTAGATGATGTTTTGGAAGTATCTTGACACCTGACAGCCACCGTAGGATCTACTGCACAATTGAAAGAGAACGGGTGGGGGAGGGGTATTCAACTGGGTGCAATCTGCAATATTAACACTAGAAGCTTCTTACACACTTCCCTTTAAAGACCTTGTAAAATCTTATAGCTGTTTAAGTGGAAATTGTAATGTTTGAATGTATTCTGTAGTTTTGTGAACTTACAGCATGGCTGGCAGTTCCAGGGTGAAGAATCAACACACAGAGAAGGAATATGACAAAGAAGTGATGCTGGGTTTAATTTATAATGTAAAGTGAAGGTGAGGGTTTAGTTGTAATGTAAAGTGATAGTGAGGGTACCTTTTTCAGCTCGAGCCTGGTCTCTGCGCTCCATGAGCAGGAATCGTGGACTCTCCGGTAGTAAGGGTAGAACACAGAGCTGCAGAACAGCAGGGACTGCCACGAAGCCAAACAGGAAAGGCCACCTATCTGCCTGCAAACATAAACACAGACATCTGAACTACACATGCAACACACACCAATAAAACAGATGTGATACAGTGTCCACAAATGTCTAGGGTTAGGGTTAGATCTATAAACATCTCTGAGAAGCTTCACAAACTCAATGACATTTAGATTTAGTACTTAACACCAATGAGCCAAACACATGCCTAGAACAGACTCCAATAACACTCCAATAACACTCAGAGAAATCATCTTAGAAATAATATTTAAAGCCAGGCCTTTGTCAAAGACCATTCTAGTTTTGATCTGGGAGTCCTGTACTGCTCCTCTAATACTCTAGAGGGCGTGCTCTGAAGGGTGAGCTCTGGAGGGTGTGCTCTGAAGAATGAGCTCTGAAGGATGAGCTCTGGAGGGTGAGCTCTGAAGAGTGAGCTCTGGAGGGTGTGCTCTGCAGGGTGAGCTCTGAAAGGTGTGCTCTGAAAGGTGAGCTCTGGAGGGTGAGCTCTGAAAGGTGTGCTCTGAAGGGTGAGCTCTGGAGGGTGTGCTCTGGAGGGTGAGCTCTGGAGGGTGTGCTCTGGAGGGTGAGCTCTCAAAGGTGAGCTCTGGAGGGTGTGCGAGATACTTCTGTGCAATCAACAGGTTAATGAATAGCAGGACCATCAAATTCCCCACCCACACAGCTACACAACCCCATAAATAGCTGTACACAGTCCTACACACCCTACACAAGCACATTCTAGTGCCCCAGCCACCATTCTAAGGCATGCTTGTAGTCAACCCAGAGACAGGAACAGAACAACAACATGACCATAGAAACAAACCACACTGCAGAATGAAACACCTGGACACACAGATATCCTTCCCCACATCTGAAATATAAATCTCGCACATTTACACACAGATATCCTTACCCACATCCATACATGTGCAGGTACATATGCACTGCTACATATAAACTCATACCATCATCTGTAGTGATGTCCTACAGAGAGAGAGCTGTATCTTGGAATGATGCTCTACAGAGAGAGAGATGTATCTTGGAATGGTGCTCTACAGAAAGTGAGATGTATCTTGGAGTGATGCCCTACAGAGAGAGATGTATCTTGGAATGATGCCCTACAGAGAGAGAGATGTATCTTGGAGTGATACCCTACAGAGAGAGAGAGATGTATCTTGGAGTGATGCCCTACAGAGAGAGAGATGTATCTTGGAGTGATGCCCTACAGAGAGAGAGATGTATCTTGGAGTGATACCCTACAGAGAGAGAGATGTATCTTGGAGTGATGCCCTACAGAGAGAGAGATGTATCTTGGTGAGCCTATAAACTGGGAAGCTGATAGAGTTTGGTGTCCAACAGCGTGTACTACATGTTTAGATGTTCAATGGACATGGCTGAATTTGGGAAGGTTGAATACAAACCAAGCTGCTGCGTTCTGGATCAGTTGCAGGGGCTTGATAGCATGCAAAGGAAGACCAGCCAGAAGGGAGTTGCAATCTAGTTTATCAATGATCCATTGTTTGATGTCTATTAATGATCCATCAGTGATATTTTGATCGATCAGCTGGTTTTTATTCTTAATTAGTCACTGCATTGGTGAATAAAAGAAAAAAAAGATTTACACTAACGAAAATGTATGAGACCCATTCAAATCCATCCTTCCCATTCTAGCATTCAGCTGGAGCAAAGCAGTTCTGAAGTGATGGAGGGGAGATGGAGGTGAGATGGAGGGGAAATGGAGGGGAGATGGAGGGCAGATGCCTCAGTGATCAGTGGAGCCCTTACACCCTGATGGGTCATGAATCATCAGCTAAATAGCAGGACAAAATATGATTAAATTCAACTTCTGTAGCTTGAACAGCCAAGAGAATTGAGAATCTGCTGGGCAGGTGTGAAGATCTAAATAAGAACAAAATCAAAAAAATTCAAGCCCAACAGAACCACTGATTGATACTGGTCCAAAAAAGCTTTATCGGAACATCAGAACATCCCTAAAAATATTTGCCTTGACCAATGACTTTTCCATCAACAAAGCCTCAGTAGCAAAGACTTGAGTGTAACAGGCCAGCTGAGAGGCACACAGCTCTGGAGATATTAAAACAGTCAGCTGTGAACTGCTCTTTGTCTCTAAGCAGAGAGGAAGGAAGATGGACATTAGCTAATCCTGGCACATGAACACAGGAAGAGGACTGTCTCAGAGCACTGACCTGGAAACACTTCACTGATATCTGGCACACGAACACAGGAAGAATGCAGTCTCAAACCACTGACCTGGAAACACTTTACTGATATGGTTTCTGAGGATGACTCACCAACCTGCATTTATACTCACTCACTGAGCTCGCCCACAGACCACCCCCCAACACACACACACACACACACACACACACACACACACACACACACACACACACACACACACACGTGTGTGCTTCATAACAGATCCTGGCAGGACCTGTGTATTCTGAGCATATCAGCCCTACTGCCAGAGACACAGCATCAAGATCCACCTTCACCGGAAAAGACACAGCACCCTCCACCCACTCCATCTCCCTCTACACCCTCCACCCACTCCATCTCTGTCTATACCCTCCACACACTCCATCTCTCTCTACACCCTCCACCCACTCCATCTCTGTCTATACCCTCCACACACTCCATCTCTCTCTACTCCCTCCACCCAATCCAACTCTCTCTACACCCTCCACACACTCCTTCTCTCTACCATCACTCCAGTACTTCATTCCAGCAGTACACACATAACAGTTCACACATAACAGGACACACACTGATATACTGTATGTGATGTTCTCTCCATTGTGATATACTGTATGTGATGTTCTCTCCATTGTGATATACTGTATGTGA
>JAOXYF010000073.1:1832-11832 GCA_028565775.1 Sternarchorhynchus goeldii | reverse complement strand
TCAGGAGCAGACATCTGCCTTTCATTACAACCACATTACCCTCGACTGGAGAAACGGAAAGTATCGCAGGATTATGGAGAGATTACAGAACACAGACAGATTACATTTAGAGGCATCTTCGTTTGGCACAAGATGCTCCAAATTACCTCGTTTGTTTTGATTTGTCGTTGCATTGAAATGTGTGGCCAATCGGCCATGTTGTGTGTAAAGCGGTTATGGAACATGCTGTTATATATGTATGCGTTTGATTAGTCGGTGGAATTTTACTTTAGCATTAAGTGCGTCTTTTCCTATTATGGAAAACTTAATTCTTCGTAGGTGGAAATGATTGAGTAAATGAGAGGTTAGTGTGTTAAATATGAAATGTTGATTTTAACCAAATAAAAGTGTGAAGTCTCATGTCTTTGTGCAAAGGAAGGAAAAATTCTCATAAAAAATTGTTGATCTAGTTTCAGTTTATTATGTTACACAGTCGTGAGACTCATCGAACCAGAGTGAAACGTATGTTTATATGCACCCTAATAATCTTGTAATCAGATGAACTGTTACTGACTACTTCAGCTGTTGAATCTGCCTGCCTCCTCAGTCGGAAATGTTCAGTACATCTGGATTCCTGTCAGGTTGCTTTGAGACAATGGCTTTTTTAAAAATACTACAGAAAATAAAAACTGAACTGCATTGAAGCGAGTTTGATTCACGCATGCAGTGTTGTATGGAAATGTAGTTTTTAATGGAAATGTAGTTCTTTCTGTATCCTTGGCACACCTTTCTGCCTCTGGTTGCTGGTGAGGACTTTTGGTCTGAGATTATGGTCTCTGATGGGGAATGGGGAGACCGTGCCCATGTCTTTGTGGGAGAGAGGGCTGGTTGTTGTTATGGTAACTTTGTCGTAGTTTCAAAATGATGGAAGCCTGGACACTAAATGCTGGTTCTCCCAGCTGCAGTGCAGCAACTTCAGACTGCACGTGTAAACTGATCCTTCTGATGGATTGCCGCTGCTGGGGTGAAAAACAGTGTGTTTGGAATCTCCAGTTGGACTGGAGATCATTTTGTCTGATGATGATCACTGTCTGCAACCGCTCCAGCTGCAGGATGTGCACGCATGTGTGCACGTGTGCGCTAGCACCACCCTTAATCCCAAGACTCACTGTATGCGTAAACCACGTGTGCTCTGACGTGTGCTCTGACATTCTGATTATGGCCAAAATAATATGCAGTATGATGTATGCGACCAAAACCGAATGACTCCAGAACTCCAGAAGCAGAATTTCCAGTATATTCATGATGCATAGCGTCCCACAGTCCAAAACGGCTATTTCCAATGTACCTTCCACAAAATAGCAGGTACCTAGCAACCGAGGAACTGAGAAACAAGTAACTAATAAACCGTTCCAGTGAATCTGAATATAAATATGATGAATCTTCATGTAAATTGTACATGAAAGTTCTGTCTGAGGCTAACTGTCGTTCTGTTAGTAACTGACAAGGCATTCGGATAAATCATCCCATCAGCTGTTAACTTTAAACAGGCCGTGAAGTGTTTTAAATCAATGTTTACCAACCCAGTTCTCAGGGCCCCATTGGGTTGGGAAGCCCTGCTTTAAATGAATCTTGCAAGCAGTCACCATCTGGCAACTTGACCACTCTGAGAGATAATTGGCCAAGTCATGTTGCACAGTAATGGTAAAGGTCTTAGAGGACTTTGTACTGTGTGCTACCATGGAGTGTGCAGTAAATACTGGTGTTCAGTGTAGTATGCACTATTCATTGGTGTAGGATGCACTGGTGTAGTATGCAGTATTTACTGCTGGTGTATGCAGTATGTACTGGGGCAGTGTTTACTGGTGTAGGATGCATTGGTGTATTTAGTATGTAGTATGCACTGGTGTAGTATGCAGTATGGTAGTGTAGCACAGAGAAGGGTCTAGCAGGGCAGGCTGCAGCTGGACCCGGTGCTTGGGTCACTGGTGCATCCTGCTCAGTATGTAGCCATGGAGATGAAACGACAGAACAAAAGCTAGCAGGAGAGATTTTTTTGATTATTGGTTGTTGTTTGTCATGTTTCTAACACAAGAGCCCAAAACAATGAGAAATGTAGGTCATAGGCATCACTTCCTGTACGGCAATATCACAAAAAACATAAACAAGAACCTCAAACCAAGACATGATGCATACATAAGCAAAATAAGATGGGGGGTGAAACGGATGGAGAGGAGCCCACACCTGGTGCCTGTGAGGAGAGGGTGAATCACAAGGTGTGTGTGTGTGTGTGTGTGTGTGTGTGTGTGTGTGTGTGTGTGTGTGTGTGTGTGTGTGTGTGTGTGTGTGTGTGTAATAAAAGCAAGCCAACATTTACTTGGAAAAAAACAAGGAATGCTTATGGCATAGCTCACCCCATGAACCAGATTTTGTGTGTGTGTGTGTGTGAGACCAGTGCCCTCCCTGTCGCAGTCTGACCCGAGTGTTGGTGGAGTCCTATCGGAAAGTGAAGGAGTCTGGACATAAGTTTGAGATTGTATTCGTTAGCGCTGACAGGTAGGATATGACACTACTAACCCCCCCCAACACATACACACACCCGCATACCACCCTCTGCCCAGCGCAGCTCCTGTGTCCTGCTCACCTGCAGGACTGTGTGGTCTCTGTAGGTCAGAAGAGTCCTTCACACAGTACTTCAGCGAGATGCCCTGGCTGGCTGTGCCCTACCCAGACGAGACCAGACGATCCCGCCTGAACAGACTCTACGGCATCCAGGGCAAGTAGGGGGGGGGGGGGCTGGTGGTCGAGTTTGCACTTCTATTGTAAGTGGCTTCTTCTGGACTTTGCTCTCTGTTAAGTCCTCTGCAGGCTGGAATGTGTGCTTTCCTGCTGTGTGAGAGACTCCTCTTGCCTCCAGGGAAGCTTGTGTTCCCCTGCTGGGGTGGTCAGTACAGATAAGAGTTACTGATCTGGCGATCAGATCAGTGTGGCTCGTACCCAGTGAACTGGTCTGGGCCTCTCTGTTCATTATTGTCCTTTGCTCCTCTCGTTTATGCTTTACTCTTCTATCCCCTCCCTCCCTCTCTCTTCTCTCCCATCCCTCTCTATCTCTCTGCCCCCCCCCTCTGGGTTTGACTGGTATGAGTGGAATTCATGCTTGGAGGGGTGGGAGGTGGAGGGGGGGGGTTCTTACCCCACTGCCTCTGTGGCCTACAGACTGGACCAGTTGCTTTCTCTGAGTCCACCAGGATGTTTGGGTGGAGATTTTCAACCACACAAACAAATCATATGTTTGCGCAAGATATGGTCTTATTCATGTGGGGGCTGTGGGGGGGGGCTTCATTCTTGTGTCTGAGGGCGGGGGTGATGTGCTGCTGTACTGACGTAGGTTCCCTACTGCAGGCATCCCCACGCTGATCCTGCTGGACACAGAGGGTCATGTGATTACGCGGCAGGGCCGGGTGGAGGTGCTGAACGACCCGGAGTGCCGCCTGTTCCCCTGGCACCCGCGGCCCGTCCTGGAGCTCCGGGAGTCCAACGCTGTGCAGCTCCACGAAGGGCCCTGCCTCGTGCTCTTCGTGGGTGAGCTCTCCTGCTCCGTGTGTGAGGGTCTGTGTGAGGGTCTGTGTGAGGGAGAGGGATGAGATCTTTGCTGCCTCATAGGAGGTGATCTAAGGCCATCTGCTCCTCCTCCTTTCTTCAGCCTCTCTGTTGCTCAGCCACCCGCCCTCCCTCCTTCCCTCACACCCTCCCTCTCTCACTCACTCCATCAAACCCTCCTTCACTTACTCCCCTACTCCTTCACACGTCTTTTGTAGATGACACATAATTTCTCATTCATTTCTCCTTTCTCTGCATCTCTCTCTCTTTCCTCTCTCTCTCTCTCTCTCTCTCTCTCTCTCTCTCTCTCTTTTCCAGACGCAGAGGAGGAAGGTGAGCTAGAGCCAGCCAAGGAACTGATCCAGCCAATCGCAGAGAAGATCATGGCTAAGCACAAAGCCAAGGACGAGGAGACCCCATTGCTCTTTTTCGTGGCTGGAGAGGTGTGTGTGTGTGTGTGTGTGTGTGTGTGTGTGTGCGCGCTCGTGCATGCATGTGATTGTATGCGCCTGTGCAGCTCGGTTTGAGGTTGAGGTTCTGCTCTTTTGGACCTATCAGAGCGGACTCCTCCACAAGTTCACCATCTCACTGATCACAGCATTCGTGAGTGTTGAGTTATTGTTATACGCAGGTGTGCATCTGTTCTTGGAACTTGTAACACAATCCTTTAAGAAGCAAAGCTATACATAGAGCCTGGAATGTGAGGCTCATCCGTCAACAGCGGAAGGTGGATGGAGATCCAGACCTCTGTTTTCCACCCAGGAACGAGGAGCTGAGAGAGGAGGGGGAGCAGCTGGGTCGGTCCCACCACCTTCCTCCTGCTCCCCATTCACCGCAGCAGCACTCTAACCCCTAAACTTGCTCCCCATTCACCTTTTATTGAACTTTCACATCGTCTCTCTGTGTGTCGCTTCTTCTCTCTGTTTGTTTATCTCCCTCGTCCCCCTCAGTGTATCTCTGTTCTTGCGGTTTGAGTTTTATCCGTCTGCCGCGCTGCATGTCTATACACATACACATACACACACACACACACACACACACACGTCTGTGTGAGGCTTCACCACACCCTGACCATCAACCCTCCTCCCCACACATTCACAGACGAGCACATCCACTCACTGCAAACCAAAACCAGCTAGACATGTGCGCACACACACAGACACACACACACACACACGCTCACACACAATATCTCTGGTGCCAGACTGCATAGCATTACTTACACACATGGGTCACGTAGCAGTAACACACACATGCACGCACACAAACACACACACGCACTGTAGATCTCCTGATCTGTACAGCAGCATCTTCTAATCTCCCTGAAGTGTATGCCACACACATCTGGGTTTAAAGTGAACTGGTCTTCCACATCACTGTTCTTAATTAAAGACCTGTGGATGTCAACAATAGCAGATCCACCAATCAAAAGACAGAACAAAGACGAGACAGAAGACATGTTGCCCTGGAGACCATGCCAACATTTGGCTTTCCGTTAAGTGTTTGCATGGTTCATTTAATGTGTATTTTTAGTGCACATTAAAAGCATCCCACTAACTCCCATTGCCTACACCTATCGCTAACACCTATCGCTAACATCTGGTGCTAACACCTATCGCTAACACATATCGTTAACACCTGGCGCTAACACCTGGCGCTAACACCTGGTGCTAACAACTATCGCTAACACCTGGGACTAACACCTGCCGCTAACACCTGGTGCTAACACCTATCGCTAACACCTGGCGCTAACACCTGGCGCTAACACCTGGTGCTAACAACTATCGCTAACACCTGCCGCTAACACCTGGTGCTAACACCTATCGCTAACACCTGGCGCTAACACCTATCGCTAACACCTGGCGCTCACACCTATCGCTAACATCTGGCGTTAACACCTGGCGTTAACACCTGGCGCTAACACCTAGACTTTGGTTAACATCACTTCACTAATGACAGTAAAGACTAAAGAGGCCAGTAAAGACTAATGTAAGACACAGTATTCAGGACTGGCTTGGGACTGTAGTTCAGGGCTTTGGTTCAGTACTGTAGTTCAGGGCTGTGGTTCATGTCTAGTTCAGGGCTGTGGTTCAGGATATGACTTCAGGGGTTCAGCTATATATCCATCGGTTTTTCCTCATGAAATGAGCAATCAGCAATCAATTTACTCTTAGAAAAGCATCAGATTCAGCTCGTTTTCATTATGTTTTATACTGGTATAATCATCAGATTCAGTTTGTTTTCATTATGTTTTATAGTGGTTTTCATAATTTATTTTAGACACTGAATTCAGTCCAAGACAGACTTAATGAGTGTGTGAGTGAGTGTGTGTGTGTGTGAGTGTGTGTGTGTCAAGTAGGCTAGACTCTGAGTTTAGTTCAAGACAGACTTAATGTTTGTCTAGATGTGCCTAGTTTCACCTGTCTTTCATAACTGTGTGAGTATGAATGTGTTTGCATGTGCAAGTGTGTGTGTGCGCGCCTGCATGTGTCTGTATGTGTAAGTGTGTCTGTGTTGTGTGTGTGAGTGTGTGAGAGTGTGTGTGTGTAGTGTGTGTGAGAATGTGTGCGTGCACGTGTATGTATGTGTGAGTGTGTCTTTGTTGTGTGTGTGTGTGTGTGTGTGAGAGAGAGAGAGAGTGAGTGTGTGTGTGTCTGTGTGTGTGTGCCACACTGAGGAGCCCAAGGTGACCGAGGCGGAGTAGCTGCAGGGAAGTGCTGATTGGCTGAGTTATTTATGAGGTCTCCTCCTCCTCCCAGAGCCTTTAATAATTCACACAGCACACACTCCCCGGAGGCCCCTCCCCTGCCGCAAGACATTCATCAAACCCTCTTCCTCCCTCCCTCTCTTTCTCCACCTCTCTCTCCCTCTCTCCACCAGGTGAACCAGACACCTCCCTCTAGTTGTGGTGCTGAGCTGGCTCCATGACCCTATCACTGTCATGTTTAGGGTGGTGCTCCATCTCCATCACATTTAAGGTGGTGCCTCATATCTGTCACATTTAGGGTGGTGTTCCATCGACATGTGTGTGTGTACGTACTACCCACTCTGTGTGTGTAAATGTGTGTGTGTGTACTACACACTCTGTGTGTGTAAATGTGTGTGTGTGTACTACCCACTCTGTGTGTGTAAATGTGTGTGTGTGTACTACCCACTCTGTGTGTGTAAATGTGTGTGTGTACTACACACTCTGTGTGTGTAAATGTGTGTGTGTGTACTACCCACTCTGTGTGTGTGTAAATGTGTGTGTGTGTGTGTATGTGTACTATATTATATATAATCTATTATAACTGCACTCAGTCTATGCAGTCTAAGACTTTTATAACAGTGATGTTTATCATCTACATGAAGGATCTGTGTGATATGGTTCATAAACAGGATACTTAAAAGTAAAAATGACCACACCCCCATTGAACAGGGCCACACCCACATTACTCATGTGAAAAGGGCCACACCCACATTACTCAAATAAAGTACATTCACTGGCAGTGTGTGTGTAAAATGCAGTGGTAAAATGCAGTTAGATCATTAGCATGCCATTACAGTATAGCTGGAACACCCCTTCTAACCTCACATAACAAATGTAAAGATATTGTTCAGTGTTAGTAACTGGGAATGGCATTTTCTGATACACACATGCACACCCACACACATTTCCACACACGTATACACACACACACACACACACGTATACACACATACGCACACTCTTTACCATAGCTGCTGGTGACCTTGGCGTGTGTCCCTTGGAGTCGGTTGGGTGTTTGGTGCACTGTGTGAGGGGACGCGGGACTCTGGACACCCCCACCTCATATACACTCGTCTCTCAGAGCTCACTGCACTGTACACCACTCAGACCTGAGGGGGGGGGGGGAGGGAATATTGATTAAGTCAGCAAACTGAGTGTTTCAGACACAAACACACACACGTATGTATTAAAGTGGGCAGAGCCAGACGCAGCACAAAGACGAGGCTTCAGGAGGAATCAGAGCCCTGCCAAATCCTGCAAGGTTAGGCTCTGCCCATCCCACATGGATAAGGCCCTGTCCATCACAGAGCATCCTTTGCTAGCTCACCTCAACCTTCCTGGATTAGAGACAATCTCATATATGCCAGGGTGACAGAGTGTGGTTCATGTAGAGAGGGTGTGGTTCGTGTAGAGAGAGTGTGGTTCGTGTAGAGAGAGTGTGGTTCATGTAGAGAGAGTGTGGTTTGTGTTTAGAGAGTGTGGTTCGTGTAGAGTGTGGTTCATGTAGAGAGTGTTAGGTTCGTGTAGAGAGGGTGTGGTTCGTGTAGAGAGGGTGTGGTTCATGTAGAGAGGGTGTGGTTCATGTAGAGAGAGTGTGGTTCGTGTTTAGAGAGTGTGGTTCATGTAGAGTGTGGTTCATGTAGAGAGAATGTGGTTCATGTAGAGAGGGTGTGGTTCATGTAGAGAGAGTGTGGTTCGTGTTTAGAGAGTGTGGTTCATGTAGAGAGAGTGTGGTTCATGTAGAGAGAGTGTGGTTCATGTAGAGAGAGTGTGGTTTGTGTTTAGAGAGTGTGGTTCGTGTAGAGTGTGGTTCATGTAGAGAGTGTTAGGTTCGTGTAGAGAGGGTGTGGTTCGTGTAGAGAGGGTGTGGTTCATGTAGAGAGGGTGTGGTTCATGGAAGCTTGGCTGGGTCTGATTAGGCCAGATGGCCATGAGTTCTAATCCAATCACTAATAAACAGGTATGTACACACACACACGCACACACACGCATAACCACTCAAACATGCACAATCACACACTCACATATGCAAACACACACACTCCCTCAAATGCATCCCCCCCCCGCACGCACACACACACACACACACACACACACATACACACAGGCACTAACTCACCCTCACAATCTTTAAAAATCAACACTCTCTTTGGTGTGTCTGCCCTCAGTGCTAACGGTGCTCCCCAGGGGGGCTCTGTTCAAGCACCAGTTTCCACACAGGTTGTACTGCTCTGTGCTGCTTTATTCTCTTTACACTCATGGCAACCCTGCAGCTGCTGGACCTGGACATGTCCTGACAGGAGGTGAGGGTTAGGGTTAGACTAGGGTTAGGGTTAGGGTTATGGTTAGACTAGGGTTAGCAAATGGCTGCAATGAAACAAAGAGTGAACAATTTAAAGGGGTCTGAATACTTTCCGTACCCACTGTAATTCCTATTTAACACCATATCAGAATTAAGAACCACTCTGAAATGTAATGTCTATAACTGAATCTATAACTCAATCTATAACACAATCTATAACTCAATCTATAAATGTATTTTAGCAGCTGCTCAGATAAACAGAATTCTTTTCCCCAAATTTTGGAAGCTATTTGGGAGCTAATTTCAAATTTCTTTGATAAATTCTTCTAAATTCTTCATGTACAATTGATCCATTCTTCTGGCCTGGATTATAATCTCAAACCATTAAAAACTTGTAGTTATTAAACCTCTAATTAAAAAGCCTAGTCTTAATCCTCAGGAGCCACAGCCTCCAGTTACAGGCCAGTTTAAACCTGTCCTTTATTTCCCAAAGTACTAGAAAAAGTTTCTTCACAGTCCATGAACTATTTTAGTCTGGATTTGGACCTCATCACAGTACTGAAATTGAGGTAACAAAGGTAGCAACTGATCTTTTAAAATAATTTGATAAAAGATGCATCTCTTTTCTTATACTTTTAGATCTTAGTGTCGTGTTTGATAACATAGACCACAACATCTTTCTGGACAGGTTGGAAAATCTCATATTTGCTAATACTGACGATAACCATTCACGTAAGAAAACTGAGGACTATGTAACGGAAATAAAAGAAACTGGTAGCAACTAACTTTCTCCTTCTGAATTATAATGTGCTATTGCTTGGGCCTTGCTGGGCACAACACTAGGTTACTGTCATGGTCTTGCAATAGGATGCTCTAAAACTATTAAATAACCTTTGATGCTATTAAATAAAATTAAATTAATTATTAAATAACATCTAAAATATTAAATAACCTCTAAAACGTTATTAAAATGTTATTAAATAACATCTAAAATATTAAATAACCTCTAAAACGTTATGAAAATGTTATTAAATAACATCTAAAATATTAAATAACCTCTAAAACATTATGAAAATGTTATTAAATAACCTGTAAAATTGCCTCTAAAACTGTATGAAATAAAATGTTATTAAATAACCTGTAAAATGTTCTGAAATAATCTCTAAAACTGTATTAAATACAACATTCTTAAATAACCTGTAACTTGTTCAAAATGCAGCAGCCAGAGTCCTTACAATGGTAGAAAGTTGGACTCCATTAGTCCTGTTCCTTCAGATCTACACTGGCCCCCAGTTAGTCCTGTTCCTTCAGATCTACACTGGCCCCCAGTTAGTCCTGTTCCTTCAGATCTACACTGGCCCCCAGTTAGT
>JAOXYF010000071.1:1534-12184 GCA_028565775.1 Sternarchorhynchus goeldii | reverse complement strand
GAGACCATGTCAGAGATGATGGAGACCATGTCAGAGATGATAGAGACCATGTCAAAGATGATGGAGACCATGTCAGAGATGATAGAGACCATGT
The DNA here is from genome assembly GCA_028565775.1 of Sternarchorhynchus goeldii. Taxonomy (NCBI): domain Eukaryota; kingdom Metazoa; phylum Chordata; class Actinopteri; order Gymnotiformes; family Apteronotidae; genus Sternarchorhynchus; species Sternarchorhynchus goeldii. Next base: position 12,090 of record JAOXYF010000071.1, on the reverse strand, counting down.
CAGAGATGATGCACTTAGGTCTGACTGTATGAAACATAAAACATGTTGACAGTGCAGTGAACCCTGAGGAGGTGCAGTAGAGGGGTGGAGTGCTCATAGCAGGAGGCGAGCAGGTGTAGCCGAGAGTCATTATCTCTCTCGGCACGCTGAGGTTTTAACGGCTGCAGCAGCGAGGTCAGCAGGGGGTCAAGGGTCAGCGGCGTGCGCTCGACGCACCCCAGGCGCACCTGCTCCCGGTGCCATGCCTCCCTGGTGTTCGAGCAGAGGTGCGAACACCCTCATTGCTGGACTCTCACAGGGCTTTTGTTGAAAGTTTACACTCATTAAGACCAGAGCAGAATTATATGGGATAGTAGGTGGCTGATCTGGGAACAGCGCTTCGGCCCTGCACACCTCCAAGCGGACAGTCACATACCGTCCAGCAGAGGGAGTGGTGGAGATGGGTTTCTGTGAAAGGCCAGGCCAGGGACCCTCCGTACAGGGCAGGGAAGCACAATCTGTCTGCCTGGTGGAGAGACTATAGAACCACAGCTTCAACGGGTTCGTTAAAACAGCTATGGCCATTAGAGAACCAGAGCAAAATCACACGCTCTGGGTGTCTGTCTGTTTTTGATTGATTGACCAGTGTGTCTGTCGTCTGCTTATAGGTGTTAAAGTGAACCGTTTATAAACGGTTTATAAACTGATCAAAGGAAAATTCGTTCCCATGTGAACGACCTGCTGCTTGCAGTCTTCCATGTCCTCAGTAATGACAGAAAGACGCAGTGATGTATGATTCTCAAAGTGGAGGCTTCACCAGCTCAGTGAAAATCTCTGGAGAGCTAGTTTTAATTCAGACCCTTAAAGTGACTGTTTCTATCATAGCCTACATTAGCAGATTTCACTATCTCATATCTTCCTCTTTGGGGGTTATGGTAGATCAGGCACCATTTGGCACACTACTGCCCCCTACAGTAAAATCATTCAGTTCAGTCTCACTGTACAACCCCATCACACAGCTGTCTGGATTAAACACCAGACCATATTAGACTAAATCTTAAACCGTAATGATTTCACTCAGAATGACGATGTGCACGTAAGAGGCAGCTACCGAGGTGTGGAATCGAGCTCTGCTTTGCCTAGGGTTATGTTTCACCTTTGACCTTTAACCTTTACCAGGAGCTATATGAAGCATTTAGAACACTTAAAGATCATCTTTGTTCAGATGAAAGGATCAGGGTATGGGAGGTCGAATGGTTAAGTGGACTGACAGGAAGGTCATTTAATGAGCTACCACACACACACACACACACACACACACACACACACACACACACACACACACACATTAGTATCACCATTAAATTACCACATTGGTAAGGTCTTATCCTGCAAAGTCATGAGAACTAATAAGAAATGAAATACATTGAACTGGCTCTCAGGTCTTCATTTGGGTTTATCTGCCTTTATGTGCTCCTGTTAGGGTTAGGATGGGTCAGGTAGGCGGAAGGTCGTGGAGCCGCTATCCTGCTTGTTTTCTCCCTCCCCCAGAGAGGAAGGTCCCTGTCAGTCAGACTGCACACACAGACCCAGTGAGGCCCCTGTGCTTGGCCCTCATGTGGCTCTTTCTGAGGGGCTCCTGCAGCTACTGTTCAAGCTTTGCTCCTGGCTGGCTTGTTGCCATGGTATTGTATATAGTGTTTGTCTTGTATATGGCGTGTTTCTTGTATGCAAGTCTTACATGGGTTGCAAAAATGTTAGTGTTTGCAAACTGTTACTGTAATCTCATTTTAGTTATGGTCTTGCATGGTTTTGAAATGTGAAAACATATAATGGAGTTTGTTGCAGAGTTCCTAGATCAGGGAAGGCGATCATCACCACAGTGGGTCTCTTCTCTAGAGTTCCTACTCAGTTTGGTTCCTGGAAGTCCAGCTTTATTGTGCGTGGCTGATGTGTGTTTGACAGAGTGCTGGGATTGTAGAGCATGAGGTTTGGCTACTCTGTTCGCTCAGACACACACCAGGGAACACGCATCAGGGAACACACCACCGCTCAGATACACACCAAGACACACACACCACTCAGACGACACACACACACCACTCAGACGACACACACACACACACCACTCAGATGTCACACACACACCGCTTCTGTTTCTTTCTGTTCCATCATTTTTATCTTTGGCACTTTTCACTTTCTCACTGTCTCTCAGTTCTCTCTCTATGTGCACCACACACACGTACACACACACACACACACTTGTTGTCATGGCTCATCATGAGTGGACCACAGGCTGTTTGTGGACCGCAGATGCACTTCATCTCCATCTGTCCGTTCTGGCTCTCCTGGAACAGCCTTCTCATGGCAGAAGAGAGTAGAGGCTGATCTGCTGTTTCTGCTTTGCACCATAAAGAGTGCAGACGACTAGACACCCAGACGATCTGTCCCCCAGACCACCAGAGCGTCCAGATCCCCAGACCACTGGGCTCTCAGACCTCTAGACGTGGTTCTCTGATGGTCCTAGGGGATAACATGGCCTACTCCCTCAGTAGAAATGGATCTTCTCTCTCTGTCTCTCTGTCTGTGTTTTGATGAGATAAGAAGACGAGGGGGTGTGGTGAGAACTGGGTGTTCTGTGATTATTCTTTATTTGCTTTTTGTTTTGTATACAAAAGGTTCATTAAGAACTGAATGATCACTGAGTTGGACTTGATGTACATAAACAACAGCAGGAGACGCAGGAGCGGTGACCACTGTGTGTGTGTGTGTGTGTGTGTGTGTGTTCCTTTAAACATGTAAGTGGTTTATTTTGGTCAGTGGGCAATGGTGGTCTTGCATTATCCAAAAAATAAATTGGGGGGAGTGGGGGGGTTTGGGGGGCTACAACTCATGCTTGGCTTGTTGCCATGGCAATGTACCTGTGTGAGATCATGCTTGGCTTGTTGTGAGCAGAAGCAGAAGCACTGACCTCACCACCAGATATCGCCGTGGAAACACTGATTCGCTCCTGTAAAATCAAGGCTCACGAGACTAGCCAACAGGTCTGTAAATCAAAACTAAGCAGGCGCGCACACACACACACACACACACACACACACACACACACATAGAGCTTGTTATCAGCAGCAGTTGATCAGCTGACCAGTTCTCACTGCCAGAACACATCACAGCTCTTCTGCACTTTATTTCCTTTGGTCAGTTTTTGTTCAGTTTTTTTCTATGTAGGTCACTTCCTTTGACTCACTTTCCTCATAAAACTTTAACATTTTTCCTTTTGCAATGACATCACCTTCCATCTCTAAGTGATGATGTCATCCCGGTATCTCGAACAGGCTGGTAAAATTTGTAAAATTACACTTCAGAATTGTCCAAAAAGACAGATGTAATCTTTTTTTTTCCTTTGGACCAGTTCTTTTGGACCACTGAACGCCTGTAGGTAGCCTGCCTGTGTCACTGAGTTTGGCCGTTTAAATCATTTAAACCTTCCTTCTATTATACGCTTGCAGAATGGCGTTATTTGTTGTAGTAGAAACATCGACTTGACCAGGAGAGAAAGGTTTGTATCCCAGGTGTCGTGTTTGTGCTATGTGGTGAGCCGGTCTGATACACCTTGTCTGTGTACGTGCGTGTCTTAACACAGCAGGTGTGTAATACTTTCTTGCTGATGGATTTTTGTGAAGCCTCAGAACTGCCCTGGTCACCTGATTCCCATTCAGTCTTATTGAGGAAATTCACAGTTGGCATAAAAAGCTCTGGGACTGTGTATCAAACACGATGCCTCACAGGATCACAGGTGTGTCATAGGTGTCCATAAAGATGCCTGAAAACCCTTCACTGTGTGTTTAGTGACTGGTCCTGTTCCTCTGTGACTCTGTGGTCAAGCATTTATGTCCATTACCTGCAGTCTAAGCCTGGGGCTGAAAAACATCCCAGATCAACAGCCAAGACTCTAACAGTTGAAAGAGTGAACATGGGATATGGAATTACAGTGGAATGGACTGGATTATAGTGAAATATGTCTGATGGACTGGGTTACAGTAGACTGTATCTGATGGACTGGATTACAGTAGACTTTATCTGATGGACTGGATTACTATAGGCTGTATCTGATGGACTGGATTACAGTAGAATGTATTTGATGGACTGGATTACAGTAGACTGTATCTGATGGACTGGATTACAGTGGAATGTATCTGATGGACTGGATTACAGCAGACTGTATCTGATGGACTGTATCCCAATTTTGTGTTATTGACCGTTTTCTTTGTTTTAGACCACAGTCGTGAAGGCGGCTCTGGCTGATCTCGGCCTGAACATTGTGGAGATGACCGATGAAGCAGCTACGTTGGATGGAGGAGATGTCCTGTTCACAGGTATTAAAAGCCAGTCAGAAAATGTCTGCGGGCACACTGCCCTGTTTATAGATACTGACACCCAGTCAAATAAATCCAGATTCCAACAACCAACTAAAAACACTAAAAAACTAACCCTAGAATCTACTCGCTTTAGTAAATGTTTCTCCAGACACATTGACATTTTTTGTCTTTGACGGTCCCTTTGAGACTGTTGTCTAGGTTTATTTTGTCTTCGTAAATCAACAAGTGCCTTGTTTTTGAATCAAAGTAACGGTTCTGAGATTCTTACTGCTGCGGTCCAGCCTCCACTGAGCTGTGAGTCAGGAGTGAGAGACCCTAAAGTGCAACTGTAGTTTAGAGGTGTCTGGCGAAATGTTCACTGCATCTGCCGTGGCCCTGTCACCCATCGCGGCGAGTACAGGGCGGTCGAATGGACGGTGGTAGCTCAGCGGCCGAGGTGCTCGACTAGTAATCAGAAGGTTGTGGGTTCTGGAAGCTTCTGTGGGTTGTGGAAGCCTCTGCTAAGATGCTACTGTTGGGCCCCTCAGTAAGAACCTTAACCCTCAATTATAATTCATAAGTCATTTATAAATGATGCAGGAGCGTTTATAAATGAAACGGACGACGGGCCTGTACTGGCCAAGCCGAGCTCCTCTGACTCCTGGGGTTTGTCCTCATGCCCTGAACAGTACGTTCCTGACAGAAGCAGGACCTGAAGGTGGACACGCTTGAGGACTTACAGGGCAAGGCGCACCCCAGTGTCTGAGGCGCCTGAAAAAAATACTTTTGGCTCCTGAAATCAGGTCAAAAACGTACATTTAAGGAATTTTTAAAAATACCCAAAAGAACTAAACATCTAATCCAGTTATAATCCACAATAAATCCAAAACTGCAAATGGATTTATCTGTCTGAAAGTAACTCCTGCAGCAGGACATGGCACATTAAAAACAAAAACCCCCTCCTGTTTCCTCTCCCTCTCTTTACATCTCTCTCGCTCTCTCTCCATCCATCTGTCTCCATCACTAGTTTTCTTTGTCTTTCTCTGTACTTTCTCTCACAGTCTGTATAATTTCCGATTTTCTCCAATCACTCTGCAAATAAAATGGGGTTCATTCCGTCTCTTGGTCTGGAAAAATGGAGACAAATTCTTCGACACACTTAACTGGGTTTGTAGACATTTGGCTTGTGGATTCTAGCTCGCAGTGGGCGCTCTGATGTGCGTCACAGGGCTGAAGTAGGAACACTTCCTCTTGGCTTTGGGGCAGTGAATATCTCATTTGTAAAACATCGATAGCTCCTGCGGTCGTGTCCTGGAGAGACGGTCGCAAGCTTTTATCCTGACATGAGTCTAGATTTCACGCCAAACTCCATTATTACGGATTAAAGCGATCGATGCATTCAGTCAACCACAACCAGGACCCTCCTGCTACAGTGGACGGAAGCGCCGTGGTAACAAGATGATTGAACATGTAACCTGAGCTCACTGCTCTGCTGTGGGGGGGGTGGATCAGCACCCCATGGTTTATCTGTCCTGCAGACAGAATGACATCATGGTGGAAATGAAAGCCAGCTGTCTTTTGCAGCAAATGACCCTGAAAATCATCCTGACTTACTCCCTGCATGTCTGATTATACAGGACTAAAACTCATCCTCGCTCACTCCCTGTGATTATACAGGACTAACACTGTAATCCATTGGAATGTATGTGTGTGTGTGTGTGTGTGTGTGTGTGTGACTGTCCCCATATATGTCTACCTCCTGTCTCTTCTCAGGTAGAGAGTTCTTTGTGGGGTTATCTAAGAGGACCAATCAGAGGGGAGCAGAGATCTTGGCAGATACCTTTAAGGTGAGTGTTTATGTAGATATGGTTCATTGGCAGATATCTTTATGGTGGGTGTTTTATGTAGATATGGTTCATTGGCAGATATCTTTATGGTGAGTGTTTTATGTAGATATGGTTCACTGTCTACAATAAGTTTTGTAAAGGGTAGGCAAATGGTTTTAGGCTTCTGTGTCATATGAAATCTTGTAAGTAAAAGCGAGTGTGTTTTGTTGTCAGTACGTTTGCTGAGAAGCCTCTCTTTAGGAGTGTTACAGCTGATGTGATCAGGGCCTATAAACACAGCACCACAGCCCTGTTCTCCTGGAGAGCCAGAGCTTGTTGGTCCCCTCCACCATAAGCCTCGATGGGAGATGTTTTGGTACCATCTTTCTCTGATAGACGTCACTGTGGGGCACCTGGTCAGCAGATCCGTTGTCTGACCTGCGGGCAACTTCGACTACTGAATGAAAGAAGTTCAGGGTTCAGGTTAATGACACATATCTGTGTTCAGCTAATATGTTAATTGGACAGATCAGATAATATGCTAATTGGACACATCAGCTAATATGCTAATTGGACAGATTTGCTAATATACTAATGGAATGGATGACATTCTGCAAATGGGCAGGAAATGGATGGTGGTGACCCACAGGTGACACTCTGGCTTCCTCATCACCGTGCCTTTTATTCATCGTTAGCTTAATGTTCTTGGAAATTCTCTGGAGTGTTGGAGAGTGCCTCAGGGATATCGCATCTGTTCGCTCAAGTGTTTTCTTTCTTTCCTTGGGCATTTTCCATGTTCTCAAGTGCACATTCTTCCATGGAAATTCCTCTTTCAAACCATCAGTTTAAAAAAACACACCAGCAGTTTTCAGGTAAAACACGTGAACAGGTGTTGAATGCATCCATGGTGACGTGCATGCCTCAACAAGCACTCATCCTGGCTGTTCTTAGCCAGTAGGATGTTGTTTTACAATAAAAAGCTCTATCCAATAGAATCGAGTTTTACAGGCCGGTGTGATTTCCTGTTTCAGGACTATGCTGTGTCCACTGTGCCAGTACTGCAAAAACTGCACCTGAAGAGCTTCTGCAGTATGGCGAGTCCCGGACTTATTGTGATTGGATCCAGTGAAACAGCTCAGAGAGCATTAAAGGTGAAGTATCTTAAGTCAGAAAACATGTTAAGCCAAAATACCCTAAACACGATGTCAAAAAGCCCTAAAGGTGAAGTATTTAAGATCAAAATTTGCCTGGTTTTTTGCCGGTGAGTTAAAGTGGAAGTGTGGTATGAGGGAACGCTCTAAACTGGGCTGCACACTGGGCTTCAGACTGTCCTGACCCTTCATGAACAATGTCTTGGCTCCGAACCCTCACAACATGTGTCAAGTAGGCGACGGAGAAAAAAATGTCCAACCAAACAGACTTTATTTATCTCTCTGGAAATTGCTGACTTCTGGGGAAAATGCAGTAGCTAACTGTAAATACAGTTTTTGTAGCATTTGACTCAGGTACCTCCAGTGCTTATCTTTGTGAGTTTACGGCCACATGAACAACGTTCACCTGCCGCTACCACAGAATCATTCTGTAGAGGAGCCCAGTGTTCCAGCGGGTTGTCAGGGGACCATGGTGAAGGAATGCCATGAACCTCGCTCTCTGGCTGGTGCCCGGGGGCCTGGGGCAGGGTTACTCCCCACCTAAAGGCCGGAGACTTGGAGGGGCCTATGTTTACGACATCAAGCCATTTGGACTAGGGTTGGCAAAGTGCCAGGGGGAACAAGGTCCTTAGCAACAAAAGATGGCTAGCACATACTGCACCGAAGGGCTCAGGCTGTCCTGAGAGACCGCTGATGGGCCAAACGCCCTGCAGAGCTGCTTCCAGCAGGCATCACTCCAGAAACTCTTATTTTGTAGCTTTTGTCCCAGTGAACATCCAGAGACAGCTATGAGCAACATCCCAGGCCATTCAGAATGATGATGATCCATGTCTTTGTTCTCAGTAATAAGGTTTGCCCTTGGAGATGTAGTAGTTATACGTGGTGGACGTGCTTCAACTTTTGGAATAACATCTGATCATCTGGCAGTAACTGATAATTGAATTCTAGAACCAGAATTCTGCAGTTGTAACCACACCCACAAAGAAACTCAGAAAAAGCTTAAAACTATTCCAGAGCTCCAGTAGCCAAATTGTTCTGCTGCACACTTCCTTGCGAGTAGCTGAGTCAGGACAGGGCATTAGAATGAAGAGATTTTTCTGGGATTCGCGATCTTGCTATTGCCAAAACAAATATTTGGGATTCGGATTCTGATGGTGGTCGTCGTCATAGAAACTCCTCGCACCCAGCTGGAGCTGGAGTTTTTTTCCTTTGGGTTTGATGTAGAGATGGTGTGTTTTTTCCCCCCCTTATTCTGGGATTCCAAGAAGGGATACGGCATTCCGGCCTCTCCGAATGGATCCGTAGAGCAGCAGGACTGTGTCGGTAGTGCGCACAGCAGGCAGCATGGCTGTGGAAGTCTTTCTGTCATTGGTTTAAATCCTATGCTATACGCCCTAATTTCATCACCTGTTTCATGGCGGGAGACGAGCACAAGACCCATTATCTCCATCACTTCTTGATTAATGCTCAGAGTCTGCCTCTGCGAGACCTTGCACTCTGGTCTCGGGGAAGGAAATGAGGGAGATGGTCTCGGAATAAATGCACTCTGTTCGAAAAGCGCCTGAATGAGCAAGGATTCGGGCAGCACTGGAGTCGGGCAGCACTGGAGTTGGGCAGCACTGGAGTCGGGCAGCACTGGATTCGGGTAGCACTGGATTCGGGCAGCACTGGATTCGGGTAGCACTGGATTCAGGCAGTACTGGCTCTGGGCAAGTTCAACCCCTGTCTTCAGATGTTCAGGTGCTCATGTATTAAGTGAAGTTGTAAACACCCTGTGTATCGGTACACATACACACAAACACACTTACACAACCATATCTTTTAATTATAATGTGTGTGTGTGTGTACCAACATAGCAAACTATAAACACTTGCTCCTCAGACCCACACATTTCTTACATGACACACATGAACGTCTCGGTATCGTCTGTTCCTTACCTTTATACACACTCAGCCACCCTAGCTCAACATCCCCCTCTGCTGGTGGAGATTGCACTGACCCAGCCACCTAAAGCCTCCATGCACACATTATACAACACAGAGAATTGTGAAACCCAGTGAAACAGTGCAGTGGTGCCCAGTACTGTGATGTTAAGAGGAGTCACAGAGGAGGAGTCACTCTGGCTGATCCGAGCAGCCGGTTCTGGTGAGCCAGAGTGGATCAGTGGGTTCTTCTGATGCTTTAGGTAGAACTGGATCAGACCCAGTACAAGGTTGCCATGGCTGCAGGTTAGTGGGGATTAATGCATGATTAGGGTTAGAGACCTTAGCGACAGAAAACACACACACACACACACAGACGCAGACAGACAGAGGGTAGTGGAATAATAGAGGTGTGTTGGGATCAAATTAAGGAGAAATTAGTGACCTGCAAAGTGTACTTCAATAAAGCACACTAGACTTATGATAATATAGGCAAATTATTGTTGTCTCCGTAACTGCAGTGATCGTGTTACATGCGAGTTATATATGAGTGATATATGGTATAAGAGTGCTATATGACTCATATACCATACAGCACTCATATGCTATAAGAGTACTATTTGAGTGCTGTATGGTATTTGAGTGCTATATGAGTCCTACGTGATATATGAGTGGTATTTGAATGGTACAGGAGTGCGACCCATTTCAGTCCTGTGACTCTTCTTACTGATGTTTTATCAGTAACCTGCTGCAGTGGGAGAGTGAGGGAGGAGTGAACGATATTGATATTGAATATCTAGATATTGCCACACTGACATCTTGACACCTTTCTGCTAGGCAAGCACTTTGCACTCTGCCAGAGAACAGGTCACATGTCCTGGAGAGCAGAAAACATGTGCTGGAGTTTCTGTTTCATTTGCATGTACCCAGCACTCTTTGCCAGATTTAAAATCTGTTGTCATTTTTTCAGGGGGCAGTTAGAAAAGTGTATATTTGTTGTATAGTCAGTTCTCTTCTCCAGGGGGTGCACTGCTGCCCTGGCCTCTCTGTTCTAACCCTTGCCCATGGTTTTTGGACACAAGAGGAGAAGCCATGGATTTGCTCCCGGGATACAGGGTATAGGATACAGGATACAGGATCCGGGTTACAGGATACAGGATACAGGGTACAGGATACGGATTACAGGATACAGGGTACAGGATACGGATTACAGGATACAGGGTACAGGATACGGATTACAGGATACAGGATACAGGGTACAGGATACGGATTACAGGATACAGGATACAGGGTACAGGATACGGATTACAGGATACAGGA
>JAOXYF010000068.1:0-15471 GCA_028565775.1 Sternarchorhynchus goeldii | reverse complement strand
GGGAGGGGCTGGATTTCACTGTACATCTGGAGGAATATGGTAAGAACTGTAAAACTGATAGAGCTGCATTAAACATCTACCCCCACAAAGCTGAATTAACTCTTACACCATTCATTGCTGTTCAGCTCCACTTACAGATACATTCTAGGTATTAATTTGACACTGGGCTTTCTGCTGTGCAGAGACATAGAAGCTGTTTTCACACACAAGGAAAGAAAATGGAGCTCTGAACAAAACAGTTCTCTCTCTATCTCTCTCTCTCTCTCTCTCTCTCTCACCTTCTCACCATGTCCAAAGAACAATTAACCTCCTGTCCAAACTACAACCCGGACATACAGCTCCTATGGTTCACTGCATTACCTTCTCTTCAAATATAATAACGATGACAAAGCAGTTAGTCTCACATGGGCTCTTTGCTGGAGATGCAACAATCAGAGCTGACGCAGCAAATCAGAGCACATCAGCGCTTCAGCTGCCTGGAAACGTAACAAGGAAGTCCATGAGTGTGTACACAACACATACACACATGAGCTCCCAAAACACAGCGCAAGGGAACACTAAGACGCAGACACGACTTGAGCAGAACCGAGCCTGGCACTTCACACGCCACAGTGGCCGATGCCACTGCCACTCAGGGGGAAATTCCTGAGTGGCAACCCCTACAGGACGGGTGCCAGACTGCAGCGCTAAAGGCCCTGACTGACAATGCTGAGCCAGGTGTGTGTTAGAGCAGAGAAAGCCTTGCAGGCAGAGCAGGGGAAAAGCTGGGAACAACTGGAAACAGGAGCAGGAATACCGGGAATACCGACATAGCTAAACTGTATACACAAACATCATGAATGTTTATCAGCATAAACGCCAGCAAAGGAACCTGCAGTTAAAGTTGTACTATTTACTGTCACTCAGATAGAGGTACTGAGGAAACAACAAATATTTCAACCAAAAGAAGTTCAGACAAACAGGTATTCTTTTAATTACAAACAAGATGGTGGTTAGATAATCCTGATCTGTGAAATGTATTTAGAGGAAAAAATAACTTCATCTTTTGACTGTAGATGTATATTCAGTCTTTCTCAAACCTTTTCAAATCAGATTGTGAATCTGTGGTCAAGGTGCATTAACCATGTTAAGTCCCTAAACCCAGAGTTTGATATACACTGTGAGCAAGTATTCTCCTCTATTTTGCTGCAATGTTTATTTATTCGTTTATTTCTTTATCCCTTTAACAGACACCTTCCCACTTGCCACTGAATGCAGTTCTACTTTGAAAAAAAGGGAAGTATTCATGGCGCCTCCCCGCCTCCAGCCTCGCTTTACACGGCAGCGACCCATAACGAGGCGTTTGTTTATGTTACGTACATCACTCGTTTGTTAGCGGATGCCACGCCCACACCAGGTGGTGCTTGTCTGCCTAACCCGGCCTCACCACCTGGGTCTGATTATATACGTGAGTTAGTCCTGATTGGAGGCCATGGTATTTCTGGGACCATCGTCAGTCATTAATGTTGCGTTGGATTCTTTCGTTACAGTTAGCGCACTTCTGTAGACGGGTTCGTTTATTACATTAAACCGCATGATCCCGGGAGATTACGAGACATATTTGCAATACGGAGTGTATAATACATGATGTTATTGCACGCCTTCAAATGTCTCCTTTGGCAAAAATAAAAATGACAGAAAATGCAATACTACACCCATAGCCTGTGTAAACCCTCATAAAGCAAGAGACTGAGTAAAAAGAATACAAGAATATATGTACAAATCACATACATGCAAACCCCAACGTTAATCCTAACCTCAAATCACCAAAAGAAAATAGTTTGGCTCTTTTATTTATTAATTTTTTTTTGCGATTTATAAACAAACACACACACACTCCACAGTCTCAGCTGTATGCAAAACTCCACAAGCATTCAGCCTAATTCAACTCTAGTTACTTGCCATGGAGTGAGTATTGCCCCACCCCCAAACAGAGAGGCAACAGAGCCCCACCCTCTCTCCACCACCCCTCTCAAAGAGCCACCACCAGCTTACTTTACCACTAGTTTATTCTACACACTTTACACTGGCCACAATGGCTGGTTGTCCAGGTAGCCAATTGCGGGTGCTGTTAGTACTTAGGTCTGCTGCCCCCTTCTGGACCGACATAATTATTACCAACCACCCAAATATCTAGACTGCAAGCTGACAAATTGATTATACTATGTGCTTTATGTATCAGGAGATGCAGACGGAAATTCATACAACAGGCACACCAACAGCTGTTCAGTAAAACGGACACACACACACACACACACACACACACACACACACAGACTAGGTCATTAACATTTCAATGGCATGACCTCTTTCCCCTGTAACGGATTACCAGACAATCCACACAGACTAAAGCCGTTCATTCAGCTGCAGGTGTGATGGGGCTAGAATAGAAAGGACTGAATTCCAGAGCAGTGCATAGAGCTAGCCAGGCACACTCGCAGCTCTGCCTCATTTCAGTGTAAAGGGAAATTAAACCTACTCTTCCCCACAGGTAAAGTCTCCAGACTATAAACCTTTGAACTATGCACCACGCCAGCTCAGCATATAAACATGTCAAAACAGCAGCATTCGGTATGATAGAGTTCAGCAATCTTATGAACGGTTCCCTCATGACAGAGCTGTCAGCAGAGCACAGTGTGATTCCCAACTGCCACAGTTCACAGCAGTATAGAAGCAAAAGAGACGAAAGCGAGAGAAACCTTTCACAGCATGAACACACACACCCATGCACACACACACACACACACACACTTGCATCAGGGGTTGTAACAATAGAGCCCCGCTCTCTGTCTCCCACTCTCTCCCTCTCTATCTCATTCTCTGTCTCTCTCTATCTCATTCTCCGTCCCTCTCTCGCTCCCTCTCTCCTAATCTCAGGGCTTCCCCTCTTCTCTTACCCTGCTGTGGGAAGCAGGCTCAGCGTCTCCTCTCTCTGCCCTGCCCGGGTTGGCTACGCCTCCATTAGCCACAGACATCCAGCACCCGGTGGCCTCCTCCACCTCCACGCTCCACCCGCACTCTGCTAGGCTCCAACAGGTGAGCTTCCAGCAAGCCGCCGGAGGGGTTGTTCTCGCTCAGATGGGCGGCGTCGTCCGTGCAGCTTCAGTTTCCCGACTCGCGGTTCACATTCTCAGCTAGCGCGTGTTTCTCTCGCTCCTCAGAGTCCCGCTCACACACATGCTCACACACACACACATACACACACACACGTGCTGCTCCTGCGCTCATGCACTTGCACCAGGTACATTCAAGAGCACACACACACACGCCTCCACTCTCACACACACACACACGGACGGTGAGGATCTGGCAACAGTTGCTGGCTGTTGGCCACTCCTCCCAGCAAACCACCTCCCTTACTCTGCTCGCTCGCTCTATCTCTGCTGTTGCTAGGCAACTATTCAGCTGGGCCATCCCATAGTGACATCAGGCGGAGTGTGTGAGCATTATGCCACTGCAATACACACACACACATGCTCACACACACACACACACACACACACACACACACACACACACACACACACACACAGGCTCCTGACAGGCAATCACTACACACAAGGTGTCAAGCCCTGAACTGCTACAGGTAAAGAAAAGTGCTAGAGAGGGTGTGTGTGTGTGTGTGTGTGTGTGTGTGTGTAAAGAGCACTCAGGTAAGAAATGCCTGCGAAAATAAATGGCTCTAAAGTGTTGTTCCTCTTCTCCTGCAGCGAACCTCAAACCGAGCTCTCAGACTGTTTCCCTGCAAGAGCCTTCAGACACAGCAAACTCACAAACTACATACACACCCTACATCTCAACAAAGAATCGTTCCACAATTATATTCTGAAAAGGACAACACACAAATCTGATTCACAAGAGAAAATGGCACTGTTTTAGGCATACTGATTAGGAATAGTTATAATCTTACCTCCCATTCAATAATGAACCGTTACTCTGAACAAAATTGTAAACTGAGATTAATCAAAGATTAATAGTTAGTATTGGATTAATCAAACATTAGAAACAGAGTGGCATGGTTTGCATCATGTAATCTACTGAACTATTCCAGGTGTAATGGACTGTGAATGGAATTTCATTCTTCAGTGTGGTTAAGCACAATGAGAAGGACAGAGAGAAAAGGGCAGAATATATGTACGAGCTTGTGTGTGTGTGTGTGCGTGTGTGTGTGGGTGTGTGTGTGTGTGTGGGTGTGTGTGCGCGTGTAGAAATAGAGCGTGGTAGAGTTTTTTGTAAGAGGAACATCATGGGTCTAGAGAGAGAGAGAGAGAGAGAGAGAGAGAGAGAGAGAGAGAGAGAGAGAGAGAGAGAGAGAGAGAGAGAGAGAGAAATGGAAAACAAAGAAACAAACAAATAACAAAAGAGAGCAAAAGACAAACAAGAAAAGCGAAAGACCTAAAAAGAGAAACAGATATATAAAAGAGAGAGAATGAGAGAGAGACAGAGTGTGTGTGTGTGTGTGTGTGTGTGTGTGTGTGTGTGTAGGTCTGTGTTTTCACCTCTCACACTGCATCAGTGCTGTCCCACTTTTCCATGTTCCATGATACCCAGTATTTGCAGATACGCAGCTCAAACACAGCTCAGTGCAGAAACACCCCCACCCACACCCACACCCACACCCACGGTCTCCGAATGCAAAATGGCTGCAAGCCTTAGAGAGAGAGAGAGAGAGCGAGAGAGAGAGAGAGAGAGAGAGAGAGAGAGAGAGAGAGAGAGAGAGAGAGTTGTACAGAGAGAAGGCAAAAAAGGAGAGAATAGAGGAGAAACAAGACTAGACACGTTTATTTATACAGCACCTTGCATACACTCAAGCCATTCAAAGTGCTTTACAAAGGTGAAAATACAAGGATAAGATTTATTTGAAGTCATTTGTAAAGGATGTTAGAGCGAGAGTTGGATAGAAGAGACCTGGAGAAAGGGTGTAGAACAGCAGGAGAGAGGATGGTAGGAGAGAAGAGGTGAGGGGGAGAGGAAGAGAGGGGGAGAGGAAGAACTACTTTTGGGTCTGATGCCGCAGTCACTGCTCAGTAGTGCACAGAGGGAACCTCCACCTACCCACGCTGTTCTCACTGCCCGATACAGTCCAGAGAACCTCCACCTACCCACGCTGTTCTCACTGCCCGATACAGTCCAGAGAACCTCCACCTACTCACACTGTTCTCACTGCCTGATACAGTCCAGAGAACCTCCACCTACCCACACTGTTCTCACTGCCTGATACAGCCCAGAGAACCTCCGCCCACCTATACTGTTCAATCAACCAATGCTACATTTAATCACTTCAGGATTTCAGTATTCAGTTCAGTTCGGGACTTCAGAATTTCAGTATTCAGTTTTGGATTAAGACCAACAAAAGGGTATTAATGTAGGATTCAGAACTCATAGCTTTAATTTAATTGAATTTATTTATGAGGGTAAAAGGTGTAACAAAACCGAAAATGTTAATGAAACTGCGGCTTTGAACAGTATTGGAAAAATTCCTGACTCATGCAGAGATGTTTGTTATTTCAGCCCAGAAGTGGTTCCTCTGCACTCAGTTCCTTACATTTACATGTAAAACTCCCACACAAGAGCTCTGACACACACACATTCACATTTGTCACATTTGGCAGATGATCAAGCAACTTAATAAATAATTATCAGTACATGTGCAGTCAAGACCATAACCTTGCTAGCACTATGCAACACCTGCAGTATCAGAGAACCATCTCCAACATTGTTCTTACTGTCTGATACAGCCCAGAGAACCTCCACCCACCCACACTTCTCACCGTCTGATACAGCCCAGAGAACATCGAAACTTCCACAACGTAACAAACAGTAAATCCAGCAGTCTCTAATTCGGCACTGTAAGATAAGAGTACCTAATAAATTGACTAGCGAGGTTTGTTACACAGCAGACTTTTATTGAAGCAGGTAGAGAAACATAAATACACAAAATCAATATATAAACTGATAAACAAACTAGTTAAATTACCATAAAGGTCAAGATAAGTAAAACATCTATCAGAGAAATGGAAAGGATGTTAGAGAGAGAGAGAGAGAGAGAGAGAGAGAGAGACAGCAAGAAAAAGAAAAAAATAGGTAGAGAGAGAGGGAAGAGAGAGAAGGAAAGAGAGATAGGGAATTGTGGGTAAGAGTAGAACTGGAAGTCTAAGCCCAGTGTGAATATAGATGTCTCCAGTCAGTGCCGAGCCCTTGGGTCTACTAAGAGAGCCAGAGCCAATCAGAGTCTCTGAAAAGGAGCCTTGCCTCAAACAGCTGCCAGGCACCAATTTCAACTTCCACAAGCGCCTGCAGAAAGTATGAACTGTAATAACACGAAGACTTAAAAGAATAGGCTTTTAGATGAATAGGTCTGTTAAAAGAGCTTAGCTGATGTGAGTTTGTATGACAGTTCTGTGTCAGACGTAATGTTGTGTACTGTTGAAGATCTGCTACACTCTGATATGTTTGGTTTATTACATTTCGCTGCTGTTGACACTGAATAATCTGAACAGGCAGCTTCAACCACAAGTTCTAGAATATTCAGTTTCAAGTTTGATGAGTCTTGGATGGCAACTGTAACTTTGTGTTGAAACCTCTTAGACATGTTTTATTTAAAGTGTACTTAAATATCAACTACAGCACTTGTTCTCTGCCACAGTGAAGGGATGTCGGTGAGAAAGCGATTACTGATGGTCCAGGTCTGGCGGAACAAGTACAACAAGCGATTGTCTCTTTGGCTAAACCACGATCAACTAGCATAAACTAAAAAAATTAATAAACGAGACATTTGACATGAAATGGGTGACTACATGCACATTTTTGCATCAGACCCATTACTGGACAACAGAGCATCCCATAATGCTTTGCATTTTTAATGAGCAGTCTGTGTTCTGGGTTGTACTGGAACAGTCATACTGTGCTTGTCATGCTGTACAGCTTCAGAGTTTTAACTGGGTACAGGCAGCTGGAGGATCGATCTGCCACTACGGCTCCTGCACCAATCCATATCTCACACCCCAACTCTGCTAAGATGCTCTCAGCCTCCACACACACACACCCACGCACACACACACTCCTACACTCTCATACAGAGATAACCAGTGAACCACTGCTTTCTAATATTGGCTTTAGAATGTTCCAGACAAAGAACTAACAAAAAGGAAGGAGGAAATGTGCTAGAGAAGAGTCACAGTACTGAAAAGTACTGAATCAATGTTCAGGTTTACTGGGGTTCAGGTACTGAATCAATGTTCAGGTTTACTGGGCTTGAGGGAGGATGTGGATAATAGTGCACACAGGAAGGACAGAGAGTGAGATCCCATTAAACAGAGACGATGTGTATAATGAGTATAGAGAGGACTAGTGTAGAGGGGATGAGTATAGAGAGGACTAGTGTAGAGGGGATGAGTATAGAGAGGACTAGTGTAGAGGGGATGAGTATAGAGGGGACTAGTGTAGAGGGGAGGAGTATAGAAGAGTGTAGAAAGGATAAGTTTAGAGAGCATGAGTGTAGAGGGGAGATGTGTTTTTGTTCTGAAGGGAGGTAAAAGCAGTATTCTTGGAAACAAAAGAATGAATCTCACATGGTGATTAGCACAAAGAGTATTTACAGGCCCCGACTCATGCAATATATACACACACACACAGTCAGAAAAGAATGAAGCATTTCATGTAGTTCAGTATTAGATTAGAGTTGAGCCAGGATCTCCCTGATATGCTTTCAGTGACCAGGGATTTGCCAGTATATTGCAGGCTACTATGTGAGTGTGTGTGTGTGTGTGTGTGTGTGTGTAGCTGAAATTGCAGTGGTGCAGAATGGTGGATGCAGAAGCATGTGGTGTCTACAGCAGTTTTCTCTCCTGTCCATCAGCATGCATGTGCACACGCACCCACACACACGCACAGTCCTGCGGCAGGGCTAGGAGCCTAGAGAAGGTTCATCTCTCTTTGTCTCTTCCCAATGCCTCAGGGACAGTGAAGGGCAGGATGTACTCAGCTACCATCAGCTGTGCTTGGTCTCAGACTGCCAGACTCTCTCGCTCACATCAGAACGGCTCCCCAGCGAGGAGACGCCCCACATTCACTCCTCTATCATCCTGCTGGGTTATAACCAGTGATTGGCAGACAACAGCACAGCCAAACGCACACTGAAAGTCATTCCTCCATTACAAACTCCATTTGTAATGGTCTCTCTCTCTCTCTCTCTCTCTCTCTCTCCCCCTCCCTCTCTCTCTCTCCCTGATTATACTAGATTAGCCATTTTAAAACGTGATGCTCAAGGTACTTTTCTAAAGTACCAGAAACCAGACACAAGATTTTCAGTTCAGTTTCAGGATTTCAGTTCGGAGGGATGTGCAGATGGATTAGGTTACACCACTCATGAAAATGCAGGAGTGGCTCCAGTCCCCTCAGGCATGTTGGGAAAAGCAATATACTGGTCTGCAAATGTCTTTATCACTGGCCATTTCTTCTAAATTGCCTCTGCCTATTAAACACAAGTGTTGGATCCTGATGTTACTCCTTTCTATATAAAAGCCTCTGTTCTTATTTAGCAACGCTATGGACCATTGTTTTAAGGGTTGGCAATAACACGAATGCAACAGTAACATTTATCTCTTCTGACAGACTGCAAACGTCCACACTGTCTGAGCACCAAGCAGTTACTTGTTTACATCATGATCCCCACGTTATCGGTCTGGAACGCATCCCAACACCGTGCTTTGGCTCGTGATTCTAGAATTTTTAACGTAGTCCTAGAATCTGACACGTATCTATCGACGACTGTTGCATAATAAACAAAACTCTGGGTATCTTGACGGTCCACCAGTCAGTGTGGCCACGTGAATCTGAACCGCACGTATAAATACGTAGAAATGCATACATAGTGAACAGATGAGTGAGGTTAGCCAATGCCCAGTATCGGTCTATGTACACACAACAGTAGCGGTTGAGAAGAATTAGAGAGCTGGAGTTTTCCACACTGACACACATCCACACATCACCCCGTAGTCTGCCCGGTCAACACTGAACAGGTCTTTATCAAAAACAACTGAGAATTCAAATAAAGTTTTAATAGACTTTTGTAATCGCCGTTGAGCAGATGGTATGATGTGAATGACAAAAATCGTTAAGCCCTCAGATGTACAATATTAAAGATCCATAAAACCAAAATCAGGTGAACAACTGGTTAGTTTACAGTGTACAATTTAAAACCACGCATAAATATACTGTTATGCTCTGTTGTGCTTTAAAACCACGTGATTGTTTGCCAGAAACACACACCAACAAACCAGAAAGCACAGATCTACAAACACTGCTGGGGAAAATCTGAGAGTACAGATGAATAAAGAGAGGGCTGAGATCTAAGAAATCTTTGATCTGCTAAAACCATAAATATTTCATTATTTTAAAGGAAAATCTTACCAAGAATGAAATAAAGACTAACAGATAGACAAATATCAGCACCTGATCATTTAGATTTGATTTGCACGCAAATACACACACACACCGTTGACAGCAGAGATGATCAGAGCATGGCCTTATTTAGAACTGCTGCTCTTGTTTTATTGTTGTGTGACAGGCTTGTGTAGTTTTGCCTGGTGTGTTTTGTTCCCGGTTTTCTTTTCCTGTATGGAAACTCTGTCCATCTGAGGTGCAGTCAGGATGATCTGCAGGGTGTGGTTCTCTCTCATTTTCACTGCGTCGGAGAAAAATGAACCTGCTCTAAACACTCTCCCAAGCCTGGAGTTCTCAAGATCAGCCTTAGAACTCTACATGCATCACAGTGTACACACTTTATTCTACTGGTACTGCCTGCTTCACTGTGTACACACCTTATTCTACTAGTGGATGCTTCAAAGGCTTCAAAGACATGCTGACATTCAGGGAACCCATCTGTCTGTCTGTCTGTCTGTCTGCCTGTCTGTCTGTTCATGAATTACAATTATGCAGCACCTTATATTACATTTTGCCTGTGTGATGATGTCATTTTTCTTGGCCCTACGGACAGAATGTTCAACAAACTGGGCTCCCGGGGCAACAGACACACAGCTGCCCCATCATCCAGACACCGTGAATTTGATCTCTGATGATGCTACAACCATCCGTGGCCGGGAGCCCGAGAGAGCAAAACTGCCTGCCGTCTGAGGGAGGGAGGCGTGGCGTTCTCGCCCTCCTCCGTCAATCACGGCGAGACTGGCCAATCGCGGGTGTCTGTGACTCATGCATCGGGAGGTGGTGACAGCACCGCCCTCTCTGTGTGCCCCCTGATGCTGCATGAGATGTGGCTTGAAAAGATGTGATAATCGACTTGTTCTTGAAAAGCCACACCTCAAAAAAAAGACTGGCTTGGCCTCCCTGGTTGGCAGTTGTTATGTGATAGGGAAGCATTACCTGATGAGTGGGAATTTGCTATGGCTAAAACAGGGAGAAATATGTTCAATAATCTGTAGCATATTCCAAATACATATACACATAAACAGAGCAATATACACACCTTAAAACACCAACATCATCACACACACACACACACACACACACACACACACCTCTTAACATGGCATCATCAGAATAGACTATTTAGCCCATCAACATCAAAACACACACCATTAACATGATCTGTCAGAGCAGGAAAGCCCTGAACTGCACACCGCCTGCCCCGCACAGCCCCGTCCTCCCTCACCCGCAGTAATCAAGCGAGTAATGAAGAGCGCGGGACACCACCAAGTCTAATAAAAGCATCTCATACAGAACAAAGAAGATAAAAACCACTAGCACTATTTTTTTGGGGTCTGTACCGATGGCTGTTGCATCAGTGCAGTTTGCTGTACTCCATTTATATCCGAACACTGCCACCTAGTGGAGGAAACTATAACATGCAACAGCTTTTTTTTTTGATGCAACAAATACATTTTGAGTAAAAAAAGTTTTCAAGAGACTGTATAAAACTCAGCTTTTGAGATCTGCCCAGTGCTTTTACTGTTTTTGTAACACAAACATACAGAACCAACTGAGTCAAGATAAAAATCTAACAGACAGGTAAAGATCCGCAGCCAGAACTGCAGGTGTTACAAAGTCATTTACAGATTAAGTTCATCTGTCGAGTTGGTTTATGATTGCTGTGTAACCATGTGTGTTAAACATTTACATGCATCACGTCCTGAGTCCTGTAGACTCTGAGCTTCACACTGTTAACAGCCACCATGTAAAATGCAGTGTTCAGATCAACTAATTTCCACTTTCTCAGTTACTGTTAGGATTAGTAGCTGTGGAGTAGCTGCCAACAGAAGGGAATCTTCCCCCCCCCCCGAATAACACGCAACACACTCCACAGAAACTGTACTGATCTCCAGCCTTGCATGAGTGGAACCGGGCACCTCTGAATGTGTTAAAACAAACGTGTTGCGTGTGTGTGTGTGTGTGAGAGCATGTTTTAGTGCAGCTGTGTTCTACACGCTGGATGTTGTGGTACCTGAACACTGTGAGCAGTAACTGCTTTGGTTGTGCTGGACATTGGCGGCAATCTTCTACAGTCCAGGACCTGAGTGAATGCAGGTGAGGTGGGGCTGAAGTGTGGCTGAACGTATTGTAATTCATCACCCTCAGTGAACGCAGGGTCCGTCATGTCATATACACAGTCAGAAGGTCAGTTTCTGACAGTGAAAGGTTTTTTCCACTGCATAGCTGTTGAGGCTTGGTGCACAGCATTCGACATCAAAACTCACAAATCTTACCCTTCAGAAATGTAGGGGAAGCTAAACAACCTAATCAAACACCATCAATTAACCCACTCATTACCAACTAACCAACCCACTAACACCAAAGCAATCTACTAATGAATCCACCATCACCTAGCCAAATCACTAACCAACCCACTAACCAGCCCACGAGCAACTAACCAACCCACCATCAGCTAACCCACCCAGCTGCTGTTCATGTACACAGCCATAATGACCAAATGACTGTTCCACTCAGTGGCTCGCTGAAACGGAACAAAGGCCGTCGTTGTACCCAGTCCCACCACGGTACAAACACAGACCCTGTTTCCAGCTCATTCGCCACGCCTCTGTACATTTAAGGGTCAGTGATTTGAACACCTCCCTACCTGGCAGTAGTAACCATTGACTGTCTGATAAGGCTGTCTGTCGATCCTGGGTGTCCCCAGAGCGGTCCTGAGCACCTCCTCACAGCCTGGAGAGAGAGAGGGGAGAGAGAGTCATGTTCACAGATGTTCTACCTAAGGATATGCACATGTAGTTCACAAGCACCAGCACATATAAAGTACATAACATCACACCTGCATATTATAACCCACCTTTTATTGTAAATGGTGTTCATGAATTCATTGCCTGTGTTGAAATGATGTGTTTGTCCTCTACAACCTCTTAAATGACCCTAGGTGACCTTTGCTAAACATGAACACATAACTAACCTCACTAATAAAAAGCAGAATAGGGGAGTGAGTGCAGATATACACTCCTGCTTTTAAGTGTACCAGACTTGTGCTTTGATTCCCATGCAAGCACACAAACTGTTAAGCATCTCTGCACCTTCCCAGTGCTGTAAGTCACTCGGATCGTTCTGGATCTGCCAGGCGCTTTAAATGTAATCTAAGCATTTAGATTATTATCAGTGGATTAAATCATTTTCATGACATAAAGCATTAAGTTACTCCATTGACACCTAGAAAGAACATTCTGAGAGCCTAGAAGGAACGAGTTATTCTGCTGATAATATCATCTCTCAACTCCCACACAGAGTAAAAGATAAGTCACTGTAAACATGTAGACAGGAGGAGAGATGGAAGCACAGGGAGAAAAAAAAGGATCTATATCAAGACCCAAATCTTTTAATATTTCAAATAAAATAACCCAGTAAAAAATCTCTCCAGTAGATGTGCTGTGGGGTGGCATGCTTCTAGTCATACGCAAACACACACACACACACACACAAAAACATTCACAAACCCATTAACACTTGCATAACTGAAATTTCAGGATCCTCAGGACATCACCCCTCCTTCTTGCCAGCCATTACAGGGCCTTTTATTATGCAAATCCATGACAGAGAAGCACTAACATTAATAGAACTACAACTCCATGAACGAGCAAAACTGAGACACTTTTATTCCATACTGAGCCACACAGAGTGGTCGGTAAAGCTCCTCCCTCTGCACAGAAAACTCCACCCTTTGCAGAAAAAGCTCCACCCTCCCCATGGCATTCCAAATAAGGAGCGAGGCAGAAGAGCCCTCCCTCCACCACTGCCACTGTGAAGTAACAAGAAATAAAGTCAATGCCCTGTAATAGAAAGCCAAGCAGAACCTCAAAGGGTCCAGAAGGACCTCCTGCCTGGGAAACTAAACTAACAAAGAGGTGCTCTAGACTAGCATGCAGAGAGAGAGAGAGAGAGAGAGAGAGAGAGAGAGAGAGAGAAAGAGAGAGAGAGAGAGAGAGAGACTGACAGAGACAGCATGCTGGGGTAGAGAACTGCAGTACAAGCTCTAAGCACAGGGTCCATTCACGCGGGCCACTGGGCGCAGTGCCTACTCCCCCCACCACTAGCCCGCCTCCTCCGTGCTCCTCTTTAGCTCCATACGTGGTGCACTGGCACGGGCACGGTGACCCAGCCTGGCACCCATCTCACACATGCAGTGCTCCAGTCCCCACGGCTGCCAAGGAGCTGGAGAGGCTCTGTCTGGCATATACACGTGGCCAGCCACTGCTCGACGGCCCCTCCTACAGGCCGGAGGAGCCTGCCTTAGGCGGCGGCGGCACTGAGCATGCTCAGACACTTGTAGCCAGGGTCAGGAGAAAAACCCAGTAAACCAGCAGAGAGAGAGAGTCCCAGTTCTGTCTATATCAACGTACTTTTCTATCACTACCCCATAAAATCCATAAAAATCAATATTCCCTTCTGATATACGACTCTACAACTTTATTTTCAGTTCAGTTTTATTTACATAGTTAATTAACAAAACAAATCTTGCATCAACATAACCTCACAGATATTCAGTTATAGACCCAGAAGAGCGGCCAGATACAAGTCAAAATTATACATCTGTACATTTTAGAAGCAAAATTCTACATTTTGTTTAAGTTTTATAAAAGCTAAGCTTTTCGTCACTTCAATTAGTTGCCTGCCCTCCGTGAGCAGTTTGTTTCAGTGGTGCTGTTTTAAATCTGGTAAACAGGATCCGTTCCATGGCAAAGGTTCGCCATCACTCCTTTGTTTCTACGAAGAAGCATTGTTTACATCAATTAAATTAGCATAAATTATATTGGTGCCATAAATCACATACTTTTCAGCCAATCAAGGACTCCCACTTAACTCAAAAGAACTGCCCCACTGGGTTGATTACCATTCTAATGTCTCAGGGCTACAATTACATGATTGTCTGACTGTATTCTAAGGGTACAATCTATTATAATTTGCACTGCTTGGGGGCCATCAGCCTCAAATCAGACCCAATACTGAGGTGGTGTTAGCCTCAAATCAGACCCAAACTGGCCAGCCTGCAGAGCCAGAAAGCAGGTCCCCAGCAGTGACACAGTAACAGATCTCCAGCACCGACACAGTATCAGATCCCCAGCACCGACACAGTAACAGATCCCCAGCACCGACACAGTAACAGATCCCCAGCACCGACACAGTATCAGATCCCCAGCACCAACACAGTATCAGATCCCCAGCACAGACACAGTAACAGATCCCCAGCACCGACACAGTATCAGATCCCCAGCACCAACACAGTAACAGATCCCCAGCACAGACACAGTAACAGATGTAATCAGTTGTGCAGAAAAATGCAAAAACTTCCTTCAGAATGTTGCCATATTCTTGTTGCAGCAGGAGTGGATTACAGAAAATATTTGAGACAATTAGAGAAAAAACTTCACACACCTTTGATGGCAAACACACCGTGGCAGAAGTCTTTGAAGTTGATGCTTCCATGGGCGTTGGGATCCAGGTACATGGCAAACTTCTTCACCTGTGAGGGATGCAGAAACAAACATCAACACTTCCACTGACCAAAGGAGGAGCATGAATGACTTCCACAACACCACATAGTAGAAACGACAAGAAATATAACATGAGACTTAATCGTGCAGGTAACAAGATAAATAAACAAATATGGAATAAAATAAACGAACACAAACGTGCTCAAAATGGAAATGTGCTGAATAGTCCTGTTCCTCAGTGGATGCAGGCGGAGTGAGAAAGGCGACAGACAGACAGGATGAGGAATCTGTCTCGTGTCTCTAGCTGTCAGGATACAGAAAGGCTGACAGCTGTCTCAGCAACACGCAGTAATGCTGATATATTACTGATGCATAACATCACACTACTTCTATACACACCATCTGCTCACACAAGGGGCTACACATCATAACTCTCATTTAACAATATTTCACAATACCTTTTTTAGCCATCATGTGTGTATAT
>JAOXYF010000067.1:0-15484 GCA_028565775.1 Sternarchorhynchus goeldii | reverse complement strand
GTTGAAGCTGTTCTAGCTGCAAAGGGTGGACCAACGTCATATTGAACCCGATGGATTAGGAATGGGATGTCACTTAAGCTCATATGTGAGTCAATGAAGGTGAGTGAATACTTTTTGCAATATAGTGTATACTGGCGTGAGAGAAAATGTCTGACAATCACTGACCTAGTGGTTTCTTTCCATTTGCCCTCAAATTCCATGTAGCAGAATAGTGCAGCTCTTTTACCAAGATACTAAAGTTCATGTACCAGGATGCTCCAGCTGTTCTACCAGGACAGTACAGTTCTTCTACCAAGTGATTGTGTCCAGCAGCATCATCTTTGCAGCAGTTGGCTTCAAACAGCTACCTTGCCAAAGAGCAGGGTTAGCCCTGCTGCATTGGCCACCTTCAGAGGCCAATGCAGCTGTGCTGAAGGTCGTTCAACCTTGTCAACTCCAACTCATCCACCCTTTGTCAGATACAATCCTGCAAAAATTCCCACTTCAAAGCTGTTATTTATTTGTTTTATCTATCACTTTATTCTGTTATGCACTATTGCTCTGTGTAGACTTAGTGAAGTGTGTTGTTCGGATTGTTCTGTGTAGGCATGACGTGTTGTATTGTTCTGTCCGATGACGTGTGTGTGTGTGTGTGTATGTGTGTGCAGCCTGAGACCATGGAGATTAAACATGCTGACAGTCCACTGGTATGTGAGCGCCTGAGGCATGGTAAGGTAGACTGTGATCTGCAGGAACTCAGGAACATCAGGACATGCAGGATGTGGGGCATATCAGAACATACAAGCTGCTGAATACCAGACATGTCCTGTATGCACATTACCTTCAACCTGCATGTCCTCTAACAGGAGTATGTTACTCACTGTTATAGATTAAAATAACATTTTCCCCCTAAACCCTTAGTAAGCTTTGACTGTATGATTTGGTCCAATGCTGGGATGAATCTGTGAACCCAGAAAACTGACCCTGTTTGTTTGGACTGCATTGTTTGATCATTGGTTTATCTCTCCCTCCCGCCCTCCCTGCCATATATGTGGCAATGTTTTATTTTTTAATTCTTTACTTGTGTGCTTGACTTATTGATGGTTTCAGTCGGGTGAGGGAATGCTGCTGTGGTCTGCCAGATGCCTTGTTTTTTGCAGAAATTGCTCTTTGGCTTATGCTGTCAGTACTGCAGCCAAAATGAAAGTTCTGGGGGAAAAAAAACAAACAAAACAAAACAATCAAGCAAAAAACTCAATACCCTGAGATTCTCTTTCTCACTTCATCTGTTGCAGAAAAGAGAGGAAGAGATAGAGATGAGAGAGAGACAGAAAAAAAAGATGGAGTGAGTGAAAGAGAGAGAAAAAAAAAACAAGAGATGGAAAGATGGAGAGAGAATGGTGCCAAGATCTTTGTTGGTGAGATTGAGGCCAGACTCCTTTCATCATTAGAGCTGAAGGGTTTGGAGCTTGCAGAGATGAAGCCCACTCTGCTACACTGCATGAAAACCCCCACAGAATGTATGTGTGTGTGTGTGTGTGTGTAAGTGTTTGTGCCAGCATGCCAGGAGAGAGCCAAAGCAGAGGATTTGGTGTGCTCCTTGGTGAATGAACAGCATTCCATGCACACGTGACCGACAGACACACACACACACACACACGTGAACAGCGATTCATTTGGCCGTTAAGCTGCTTCTGTCAGATCCGTGTGAATTATCTGAGACTCAAAATGCTGGATTTATTCACTGTGTTGTTAGGAACCCACTGAGAGACGTTTGGTTTTGTATTTGTTTCAATTCATAACAGCTTAACGCAGGGTTTGTCTATGTGTCTCCATTCATGAGGGTGGCTCTGTGTTCTAGTAGGTGAAACAGACAGTGGACTGCATGAGCTGGAGTTATGAAAGAATTAATACACGAATGACTGAGTGCTGCACACACTGTCAAAGCCAAGTTCACTCAGCTCGATTGCCTTGAGGAAACCAACAGCTTTAAATAAGTAAACTGATTAAACTGTTTGATCATAATTTCCCATAATTTTCAAATTAAGAATGAACAATTCAAATATTTATTGTTGAACAAAATTAAATAAATCAAGTGAATTGTTCTAAATCCATGCCTTTTACTGAAAAGTTGTAGCTGGACAAGTTTCCTCACAGAGTACTTTAATAAATAACTGAGTTATGTTAGAGTCAAAGACGTACACAAACCAGGCTACTTTCATAAGCTCATATGTCTAAACTGTGAAAGATAAGGTGGATTTAAAAAAAACTGCTTATTGGCTTATTTAATACAGTACGAGTTGCTCTTATAGGCTATAACATTCTGACATGCTTGGCAGTAAACCAGGGGAGATGTGTAATAATAATGAACGCGAAGGGCAAAGTAATCACATGGCCTGCCATTCACAAACAGGAAAGAGGAAAAGTTTCTCCAATATACCAATGCATGATGGTAGGAGCCAGAGGAGCATCTACATGGGTGCCCAGTGAAAGAAAGCAGGTGGTCTCTTTTAAACATGATCTTTTCCATCCAGTGAATGCATAGTGATATCAGTGCTCCAGCTAGCAGAGTTATCGGGGTCTGGCCCCAGACTGCTGTTGGCTGTAACAGTTTGTAGCTCAAACGCTTTTGAGTTCAAGCATTTCTGATTAGCTGCGGGCGGTTAAGCCAGGCATGCTGGAGAAGAGCCGGGTGGAAGGAGGTGGAGGAGGTTAGGGACACTGCATCTGAGTGGGTGTAGTCCTGAATGAAGAGCTCTCACTGTAACCAGGGCTGGTTAAATATTGAATGAAGGGAACGGGGAAAAAAAGAGAGAAAGAGAGGAGAAGTGAGCATAAGAATGAGGCTGGGAAAGTTCAAAAGTGAGAGAGAATCAGAGTTAGATAGAAAAAGAGAGACATACAGAGAGAGGGATGTGTGCCCAACACATTCTGGGCTCTGTTTATGTGGATAAAACACAATAAGCTGTTGAATAAGGTGTAAGACCGTGTTGTAGGCACTGGTGGTTGGGTGGGGTAGAAATAGGGTGTAGGATTGTGATGTGGGCACATGTAGGTGGGGTAGAAATGTTGTTTCCTGTTTACATGACTGGCACTAGTGGTACGTTTACAAAAAGAGGTTGGGTTAGATTGAACATGGGATCACCATGTTTGGCCTTACTCTAGTATTTCGCTCTGTCCTATAATGGGTTGAAGCTAACAGTACCTGTTAAGCTGTCTTTTGTGTTGATATCTTCTCAGAGAAATGATGGGGAGGCATTTGACTCTTAAAATCGTTTTTAGACTGAAACGAGCAAATCACTGGTGAAGACAAGGATACAGACAAGGTGAGTCATTACTCATCAGGTCTGCAAACAAAGCAGGTCTGTTGACATCCCACTCGTCTACACCTTCTCAAGGACTTCACCGACGCAAGGCAGAGGCACGGAGAAAGAGAGAATAATGATTGTCAGTTAATTATTTTACTTTTGTTTGTTCCTGTTCTTATTTATTTCCTTTTTATGGCAATTTCCTTTGGCAATAATGTAACCAGTATCATTCATGCCAACAAAGCATAGTTGAGAAGAGAGTGAGAGAGAAAAAGAGGGAGAAAGAGAGGGAGCGTGTTTAAAGAGAGTGAGAGAGAAAGAGAGGGAGAAAGAGAGGGAGCGTGTTTAAAGAGAGAGAGAAAGAGAGGGAGCGTGTTTAAAGAGAGAGAGAGGGAGAGGGAGTTTTAAATGCAAGGAAAAAAGAAACGAAGGAAAAGGATTTTGTAATATATGCAGGTGATACATACAGGTGATACATACAGGTGATACATACAGGTGATACATACAGGTGATACATACAGGTGTATTGACTGAAATGTTCTAGTGATGTGTAAGACAAATGGGGTTGTGGTCATGGCCTCTACCTGTCTGCATGTCTCACTCTCTCTACCTGTCTGCATGTCTCACTCTCTCTACCTGTCTGCATGTCTCACTCTCTCTACCTGTCTGCATGTCTCACTCTCTCTACCTGCCTACATGTGTCTCACTCTCTCTTAGCCTCAACTATAACCCAAAGCGTCTTTCACTTTTACAGCCATATAAACTATCCAGTCAGTATGAGTCTGTGACTCTCTCTCTCTGCCTCCCTCTCCAAGGACAGCTGGACAGCTGGACCTTGTCTACAGTGTCAAACCCCCCCCCACCTCTCCGTTGTAGTTTGACAGCCTCTCCACTACCAGTTCACAGGGAGGCTCATACTGAATTACATCTAAAAACACAGACCAACAAGCACAGCATCGCATCAAGGAAATAACAGAAAAAATAAAACTGGTAGAATTCATGACTTTCTGGGGAGATCGTTTTGTGCCGTGCAGGTAAATTGGATGTACGGTGACCGTGAGCTTCTCAGGAAGAAATCCTATTATTTTGTGATGTGCTGACCCCAGAGGGGACAAATGTTTTAAAGGTATCAATCAATGTAAAAAGTGAATAATGTAAACACTAAACCAGTCATTATGCTACATCTGCACTTGCTCCTTTTAGCCCTTTTTAAGATTCAAGGGTAATTTATTGCTGTGATACAGCCCGACTAGCGCTGCTAAAACGTGGATGGGCTCGCAGGCCACACTGGGTGTGGGAGCTGTGGTCTCTACGGTGACAATTTTTCAGGTGATGGAAGACATTTGTTTCCTGTCCTGGTTTGCACCGACCAACATCGTATTTTCTTAATTTGTGCTTTCTCGCTTTTCAGATATCCAGTCGTTGTCATGGTATTATTATTATTATTATTATTATTATTTTTGTCAACGATTCAGCTTTGGACGACACCTCGAGTTTGCTTTCATTTTCACTTTCGTGCTACTTACTGGTTCCAACATTTTCCCTCTAGTTTTCAGAGTTTTCTTCCCGTCTGGTAATGAAAACCGCTTTGTGGTAGAAAATAGTTGTGCAAAACTGACTGACTGGCTGTTTATCGAATAAAAATGTCAAAAGCATGTCAATGTTACCGACATACATTTTATTGCTTTTCTCTTTTTTTTTGGACATTTTAGCACCCAGCACAGAGTAAACATTTGATTTTGGATTACTACATCATTTTCAACCAATCAATCCAGTACAGACAGTTGACTGAACAATCAAAAGACTGCTGAGTCGGTTGCTTATCCAGTGAAAAATATCCCAAATTCATGCCTGTGCATTCAGAAAGAAACCCAAAATTAGCACGTCTAACAGACAACCAAAAGCAGCTCCAAGAAATATCAATACGAACTAAAAAGTTAAAGCGGTTTGGACAAATGATTGTCCAATAACAGCAAGTGTAGACTGATGTCTGTCCAATCAGAACATATGGAACACCACTGAAGCTGAAGTATGAGTTAACCAGTGCAAGGCCACAGACAGGGAAACCAGGTGTGAGTTTTCTTCTGCTGTCTCATGATAAGCTTGTCTGATCTATTAAATATACATCTAGCTGAACATTTTATATCACACACACAAATGTTCTGTCTGTGTACTGAGAGGGCTTCTATGAGTCAATCCAGCCAAGGGTTTTGAAGTCCTAGGAGTCCACCGCTCTGAACAGATCTCTAGCGCGTCTGCTTCATCTCTCAGCTTGTCTTGTAGGAGGGCTGAACGGGGTTGTTGTAGGCCTGCAGCGTGTAGACAAGCAGGAGCAGGACGTGTGCAGCTCAGCTACGAGACACTTAGGGGATGCTTATAGCTTGTAGCGGACGTGTCTCACCAGGATGGATGGAGGGGTGGATGGAGGATGGAGAGGTGGAGTTAAATAGCGAAGTTTCCTTCTACTGCCTTCCTTCACAGCATCTGCACGGAAGGTGTGTGCACCAGACCAGGAGTTGTGTTCTCTCTCTTCCTCTTTCTTTCTTTCTCTCTCTCTTTCTCAGTCTCTCAACACCCACCCTCCCCCTCTCCCCAAATGCTTGTGTTCCAGAGTGTCAAGGGCATGAGGTAAATGATGTGTAAACGGAAGTCATCTTCAGTTTGGAATAAATCCTGCCAATTTTGTGCACCTAACACTTGCGAACATCTGTTTGACCTAAACGTGTACACACACACACATACACACACACACACACACACATTTCATACATTTCTCAGGTGTCTCAGGTGTGATTATGTTACTTCTGACAATGCTGTGCACTCATGTTGTTGCTATGGTTATTTTATTTGTATCCTGAATTGTTTTAGTTTATTTCCACCAGGAACCTAAAAATAATCAGTCTTGCTCCGTGTCACATTTCGATCCCCCAACCCACCACCCCTTGTGTCTGACCGCTCATGCGTCCTGCCTAGTTTCCACGGAGACCCAGCCTCCGTGAGGTTGTCATCACGACGGTAGTTGATCGCCCTCCTTCTGTGCCGTCTGTAGCTGATGACAACCTCCTGGCGAACAAACGCACACACACACACACACACATTTCACACAGACAAGTGATGCCTGAACAAATATGACTTGTGTGTGTCTTTACGTCTTGCTGTGTTTTATAGACAGGCGTGCTGTGTTCTATAGACAGGTGTGCTGTGTTCTATAGACAGGTGTGTACTGGTGTGAGTTACCAGGCATACTGTTCAAAAACAAGGTCTTAGGCCTGAAATCCATTAGCGGTTGACGTACACAGCGATGGCTCAATTCAGGAACAGGAAAACTCACGTGATTATGGTTATCTATCTGTTCCTTTATATCACACACACACACTCTGCGTGTCTCTTTACCTCTGTTAATGTCATTCTCATTCTTTATTTTTGTCTCTTTTTTGACTTTGGTCATCACTCTTCTTATAAACGAATCAGTCGTCGTCTCCACCCGTGTGTTATGCTTCTACGTGTGTTATTAAATGTGATCCCGGTGAGCATCAGATCAGATGGTGCGTGTGAAAGTGTGGTATGAGATGCCCTGGTGGCAGGGCAGATTAAACGTGACCTCCACCTCTAGACCACTACCATCACTACTGGTGCTACCACTCTTTCCTAACAACTGTATCTGTGGGCTCCAGCCTGTAGGTCAGATGCACTTATCGACTGAAGAGGTTCCTCAAAACTCAATTTGAAATTTTCCCTCAGAGGAGTGGATCTGTTCAGCGCAGGTTTGAGCTGCCTTCACATCCCAGATTAAGACGGAAGGGAATGTACATTCGCAATAGGAAAATCAATGCCACCCATCACTCATGAACACACACACACACACACACACACACACTCTCTCTCCCTTTTTTCTCTGTCTGATCTTGACAGCTACAGTGTGAAGGGAAATTACAATTATGACACCCTTCAGAAAAGCTATTAATGCAAGTGTAACTGTATCAGTCCATAATTTACTGTGTGATTAATAATGAATGATTGCATGACACCATCTTGTCCCTGGGTTTCAATCATGGCCTTTGGTTAAAATATTACCTCAACTATGTTAATAAAATATAACCATCAAATCGCAGGTACTAATACCATTGTACTTTGAAACTAGAAATGTTCATTTTTAAAGAAACCGTTGTTTCAGCGTAAGTCATTTGGAACTGAAATTTAAAAAAATAGTTGTTGTGCTCTGCTTCATATCAGAAGGACACAAGCACGTTTTTCATCAGCTTTTTGGATTTTACCCACAATCCATCTCGGCGTTCCCTCTGAGTGCCAGTTTGTAGCGTAAGCCGATCTAGCATCCTAAATGTGATCTCGTGATCTCAGAGCTCAGAGCCACAAGGTCATCTGCACATCTGAGCTGCGAGCTCTTCGGCATTTCTGCTCCACCTTTCACGGATCTGTCGTGAGGGCAGGTGCGGTGCTGCCCCAGACTCCTCGTCTCCGCGCTACCTCATAAACCCTCCCCTCTCGTGCGTGGCCTGCATTACCCCGTGCATCGATTGCGGGGCGGACGGGACCTCGCCGGCAGGCGGGCGCGTCGGACCCCATAATGCATCACTTCGCCTAAGCAGGCGTGTTTAATCGGAGACGCCTCCCCAAAACGGCCCATTAATTCCAGCTCAGGTTACAGCTCATCCGGCTCGCCACCCCGCGCAGCCGCCCCTCCTCCGTCATCAATCATACCGAGGTTGTCCGTGCGGGATTAATGCAGGATTAATGCAGGATGCCAGAGCCGAACGTTACTGTAAGGAGGAGGAGTCGTAAATATGAACCATTGGTGGTAGGCCACGGGCCCACCCACTCTGGCCCCACCCACTCTGGCCCCACCCACTCAGGCCCCACCCATTATGGCCTCGCACACTCTGGCCCATGTAGCACCAGTCCTTGTCTCCTTGGCCTTTTGACTTGGGTTTCTGTCTGTTAAACTCATTCAGAGACATTAAAAGCCAATATTATATTTTGTGTGGCAAAGGTGTATCATATTTCTCTGACTGCAATGGGTCTTATTGTTCAGAATTAGTCACATGCCATACATTATATAGTTGTAATAGGCATGTTATTACACAAACAATTTATAAAGGCTGATTTCATTTGCTTTGTGTTATGTTTAACTTAAATTAACATTTTGTTCATTTTTGTAACAAAATATAATGGAACATCTAAACATCGAGAGTTAGCAAACCTGACTGGGCCAGTCCATAAAGACACAGAACAAAATGAGAGAGGGCGATGGAGAGAGAGAGAGAGAGAGAGAGAGAGAGAGGGAGAGACCGAGGGAGGGAAAGAGAGGGAGAGAGATAGAGTCTATCTCTGGATCTGTTCCCTCGGGACTTGAAGAAATGAAACTTCCCTGGGGTTCCAACCTTTCCTTTGGCTGCCATGGTTTCACGACTCTCTCAGACACCACGGCGCACAAAGCCAGTGGTCCGAGCTTCAGCCTCTCCCTCTGTGTCTGTGCTCGAGACCAGTTGTGGAATCATTCACCAAATAAGCACTTGCATCACTGAGAAAATCAATACACCCTCCGTCTTCATTATAAAAGGCACACTTTAAATCTCTGCAGTCAGGTGGGAAGAGGGAGTCAACAATCTACTGTGTAGCCAGGCAGGTGGAGACGGGTGGAGAGGGGTGGAGAGTCCGCTGTGGCATCGCATTTACTAAAACACAGGGACTGATTTTGTTTGTTCGATTATTTGTTTTTTAATGCCCCAGTGCCATGGGGTCGTTTCCTCTCGGTATTCCCAGCAGCCTAGAGCTCCGTTGCCACTGAGAGGAGTCCCCCGTTGCCCTCGAAAGCCGTGCTCCCTAGTCACCTCCAAGGGCCTGGCTCTCGTACGCTGTTAAATTTAGATAGAAGCAGACCCCAATTAGTGCGTGTGTGAGAATGCATGTGTGTGTGTGTGTGTGTGTGTGTGTGGAGCTAGTCGGAACTGCTCCTTGCTCATTAACCTTTATCTGCAGACGTGTGAGTAACAGGCTATAGCAGCCCTCCACACGGCCTCATTACAAAGGAGCACGAGCTGGAGGAGATCGCTTTTAGAGCTGTGACAAGGAATCTGCTTCTCTCTCTCTCTCTTTCTCCTCTCTCTCTCCTCCTCCTCTTTCTCCCTCTCCTCTCTCTCACTCTCTCTCTCATTTTGCCTCTCCCCAGTATGAAGTCGTAATTGTGGATATGTGACATTTAGAAGACTAGTAATTACCGGGCGAGGGAGAGCGGGTGATGAAGGCTAACGGCCGAGCAAGCAGGGGCATGAGGGAGGGCGCAAGGTGGCCGACAGGGGTCAGGCGCAGCTGTGGGGGGGCGGGGCAGGGCGGGGCGGATATCCCCGTGAGCCAGCCTCCCTACTGCTCCAGCTCCTAAACAGTCCCACTGGTGAAAAGCGGGCGGGGCGGAGGGTGCTGGGAGCTGGCTGCTGATTGGTGGGTAAGAATGGCTTTTAAGAGGCTTGTCTCTCTGCTGACAGAATGAATGACTTGGACTTCAAGAATGTGCGTAATTTGCCATTTAAAACCCACCGGTTGAATAACTCCAGCATGGTCTTATGGGAATATCACAGTGGGAAATTGCAGAGGCGTGTGTGTGTATGTGTGTATATGTGTGTGTGTGTGTGTGTGTGTATGTGTGTGTGTGAGAGAGAGAGAGTAAGATTGAGAGGGCTCCAGCAAGCCCATGTGTTGTTTCCAGTTGTGTTGAAGGACAGTCTGCAATGCTGTAATCCTGCATCCACTGAAGGAAGCTTTGCTCTCTTTAACTCTGCCTGACTGCGCTGGCTTCATCTCTCACAGTGTCACAGCATGTCACACGCACATACACACACTCATATGCACATACATACACACAGGCACACACATTTGCAACCATGCACATAAACACTCACATGCACACACACCCCAGATGCACACCCGCAGGAGAACATCTCACACACTGATAGGCCACTTCTCTCACAGACTCTTTTACACTTTCTCTCTCTCTTCTCTCTCTCTCTCTCTCTCTCCATCTCTGCATGTCATCTGCAGAGGCACCTTGATGTCATAAGTGAAGTGTGAACAGTCTAGCAGAGTAGCTACAGCCTCAGCTCCATGACTCCATCTTTTTCACTCTGAAGCTGATCACTTCTCAGGAGAGAAGTTCAGCTTCTCCTTGCAGATATGATCCACTCTAAGAAAGGGGCTGAAAACTAACCAGTAAAGAATGGTTCAGATTTACCCACCCTTGGAATGACTTTGCAAGATTTCCAAATGAGCTTTTGACAATGACAGGTGTTTTACTCCAGGAAACAAGGCCTCTGGAATTAAAACGGCTCTTTACAGCCGTCACAGATGTTTTATGGTCTATTGGCTTGATTAATGCATGCCACAAGTGTGTTCTCCACACAGCTATGAGGAGTGTGGTTGCTACAGCTGTGAGGAGTGTGGTTACTACAGCTATAGGGCGTTTACTTACTATAGCTGTGGTGTGTGTTGTAACTACAGCTGTGGTGTGTGTTCGTACTACAGCTGTGGGATGTGTTCTTATTACAGCTGTGTTTTGTGTTGTTACTACAGCTGTGGTGTGTGTTCTTACTACAGCTGTGGTGTGTGTTCTTACTACAGCTGTGGGGTGTGTTCTTATTACAGCTGTGTTTTGTGTTGTTACTATAGCTGTGGTGTGTGTTCTCATTACAGCTGTGGTGTGTGTTCTCATTACAGCCGTGTTTTGTGTTCTTGCTACGGCTGTGAGGTGTGTTCTTACTACAGCTGTGGAAGGGAACGAGTTTGGGGTGGGGAGGGAGGGCGGAGGCAGCACCATAACCAAATCCGTGGTGACCCAGATGAGGAAACCATCCGATAGCCCTGTCTGTAATGGACCGGTGTTGTGAGCTGATCTGCTCTGCGATCTGTTTCTCCCCACTATTACCTGGGGAGGAATCCTTTTATATCACTGCAGTAATGACTCTGGGAACACTCACCCATTCTACCTCCAACAGC
Source organism: Sternarchorhynchus goeldii (assembly GCA_028565775.1). Taxonomy (NCBI): domain Eukaryota; kingdom Metazoa; phylum Chordata; class Actinopteri; order Gymnotiformes; family Apteronotidae; genus Sternarchorhynchus; species Sternarchorhynchus goeldii. The sequence continues at coordinate 4,193 of JAOXYF010000067.1, read as the reverse complement.
AGCTTTTATCCCAGACCCGCCTGTCATAGTCTACTACTACATAGTTTAATGTACTAATTAGTCACAATTATATTAATATGTATGGTAATTAGCTCATGGTCTCCAGCTGATGATGGTATGCGGATGTAAAATCATCTTGTTCAAAAGTGTAAACGAATCTTCTGTGTCCAGGGAGTCCCAGAAAGAAAGGAGTTTCCCTTTTGAGGTTTTGCTCTTCCTCAGGCTCTTCACTCCGTAGGGGACCAGGGCCCCGTCCTTCCACAAAGCTGTCACAATGTCTGTTGTGTATTGCGCTATGCTTATAAAACAGAGACAAATTAAACTGAATCCATATGCACCAAGAAAGTCACCATGCAGGGTGAAGTTTTTAAATGTGAATATATGCTAATTATGAATACTGGGGTGTTGCTAAGAGTAACGGACTAGATTCAGACAATGGATCAAATTCTGACATTAGTTTTCAAAACTGCACCATAGAAACCAACATACACCTTAAACCAGAGTCAGGGCAGTGAAAACCATTCTCAAATGCCAGAAAAGCATTCATCCAGTTGGAAAACATACATATTCGGCGGAGGGGGCAGTTTTCTGCAGTGGTGTTTGAAAGCTATCCTAAAAGACAGCGTAGCTCCAGAGCACCAGCCTCTCAGACCTCCTTCTCTGTCATCTTTTACAGAGGAGCTTTATCTCTGTCACACGTCCTCGTTAAGCTCAGTGAGTAATAAACAGGAAGACTCCATTCTCCTTGAGCTTCAGGCCCACTGTGCGAGGTCACTCTCCACTGAAGAGGAACTCCGGCTGCACATCCAACATTTGATTTTTGATTTTTTTTTGCATTTATATGAGAATTAATTACCCTAAGATGTGATGTTGGCTCACAGCGTGAGCGCGGCCTGAGATGTTGATATTCCTTCGAAGCAGTGCAGCATGGCCTAGGGTCGTGATTAGTGTCGACGCGGAGCCTGAGAGGGCAAGTGTTTTTCTCCATAACAAGAGCCCACAGCAGACCTGAGCTCCCTGCTGTGAAGATATTTGCTGGTACATTAGAGACGCTCTCACCCCTTTACACGCACACACACACACACACACACACACACATACACACACACACAAAAGCCAGAGTGATGGAGTGATTCAGGAGGGCACCTGTGCAGTGTAAGGGTGGAAGTGTACTGTGATAGTACAGAGACAGCCAGTAAAGTAAACGTAACTCTAAACACATTAGTGCGGTTGATTAAAGCCGCGCTGTCCAGCTAAAGTCCATCCCTCTGTTTTGAAAAAGCTACGCTGGATCTGTCAGCGAGACGTTTCCTGCGGGAAACGACCTGTTTTACTGGCAGATGGTCTCTAAGGAAAATGCCATGTATCGACTGCAATGCCATTACTGATTAGAAATGGATGGCGGCTTGCTCTGATTGGTCAACATTGAGCAATAATCTGTTCTCTTGATGAGAGCAATGCTTTTAATGGCTGTAAATGAAAAGTAAGTAGGGACTGTGCTGTACTGGTTGAGTTCTAAAGAGTTCTTAAGGTCTCCAATTACACGTTACCAAAGTAAACATTTTGTAGCTTTGATTTTTTTAATCTTAATTTCTCATCATTCTGCTCAGACAGTCCTTTCAGCAAATCTGCTACCAATGTATCCCCGACCTCAGAAACTATATATACATCACATCCCTAGACCAGGTAGGAAGACTCCTATAGCATCTCTAACCCTAACCCTCTCTGTCTCTTTCTCTCTCTGTCTCGGTCTCTCTCTGTCTCTCTCTCTCTCTGTCTCTCTCTCTCTCTCTCCCTCTCTCCCTCTCTCTGTCTCTATCTCTCCCCCCCTCTCTCTCCCTCTCTCTATCTCTCTCTCTCTCTCTCTGTCTCTACCTCTCTCTCTCTCTATGTCTCTATCTCTCTCCCTCTCTCTCTCTCTCCGTCTCTACCTCTCTCCCTCTCTCTCTGTCTCTCTCCCTCTCTGTCTCTACCTCTCTATCTCTCTCCCTCTCTCTCTCTCTCTCTCTGGACTGTTGGGGGCTTTAATCAGCACTACTGGGGTTACAGGGTGTAAAACATGACAGTAAACAGGATTCATTTTTATATAATCTCGATGTAACAATTTAAATGATCCATTTAATGTTAGTAGTTCCTACTAACATTGGATAAGAGAGAGAGTAATGAGGAGGTGATGTTCTTCAGCACTCGGACACACTGCAGCTGTGGAAACCATAAAGCCCAGGTTTTAATCTCCTCTCCTCCAGCCTCCAGTGGTCTTTGTCTTTTTCCATTTCTAACTTTCTTCTCACCATTCCTCCACCGCTGCTGTGCCTCCAAGTTGAGAGGTGGGCAGCACGGATCCGGCCACAGGTTCAGTGCATCTATGAACTGTTAAGATTAGGAACCATTTTTAAGAGCATCGCTTTGTACATGACATTCACATAAAACCCACCAACACTTTTGCTCATTATATAGTTTCTATATCATTTCTTCTGTTCTCTGAGGTTTCCCGGCCCGATCCCTGAGAACCCCAAGCCGGTCCGTGTTTTTTTTGCTCTGTCCCTCCACCCAGCACGACTTGCGCCAAGGACACTGAACACCTGGTGCAGGTGTGCTGGGAGCAGGACTGGAGCAAAAACGTGGACCGGCCAGAATCCCCCGGGACTGGGTGGGAACACGGCCTCTGCACTGAGAGCAACATGTAACCTCTCTGGGGCCCCAGGCGTGTTAGCAGATGGCATGTGGTTTGAACAAACAGTTTCAGCGTCAGTGCACAAACGGGACAGAGAAGAGGTTTAGGCATGTGTGAAACAGCTCCCAGAAGCCTCATGTATGTCCTGCTGTCCCGCAGGCTCCCTGTCCTGCTGTGCCAGTGAAGAAATTTTATGTATATCATTGTGCCCCTATCCATTTCTCCATATCTCTCTCTCTCTCTCTCTGTCTCTCTCTCTCTCTCTCTCTCTCTCTCTCTGTCTCTCTCTGTCTCTCTCTCTCTCTCTCTCTCTCTCTCTCTGTACACTCTTACCTCTTTCCCCCAGTGTCTCCTGTTCTCCTTGTGTCTGCCCATGAGAGCTGAACCCAGCTTGCTGGTGAGTGTTGAGAGGTGTGGAGGAAGGACAGAGAGAGAGAGAGAAAGAGAGAGAGAGAGAGAGAAAGAGAGAGACGGGGGGAGAGGGAAAGAGACTGAAAGGGAGGGAGAGAGAGAGAGGGATAGAGAGAGAGGGAGAGAGATAGAGAGGGAGGGAGAGAGAGAGATGGAGAGGGAGGGAGAGAAAGAGAGAGAGAGAGAGAGGGAGAGAGAGAGAGAGAGGGAGAGAGATCACCATTGATCCATGGTGATTGCTGACACCAGCTCTGCCAGAGCTGACCGGATCCTCGGGGTAAGTGGGGAGAAGGCAGTGCCCTGCTCCACCACCTCCACCCTGTGCTATTTCTGTTCAGCCTTACTCTTCTTCTCCTTCACTGCTCCCTCTCCACCCGACAGCCACGTGTAGCTTGGCTACGGGGAAGAAGCCTGCGGTTTGACATTGATCCCACTACATCCGGGTAGAGATGAAATCTCTCTCAGATTGAAACTGTGATGTGGTAAAGAGTGTAACAAGGAACAGAGGAGCACAAGAATCTAATTACAGAATACAGATCCGGGGGGTGCCTTGCGGAGCAATCATGTTAGGAATATTTAAATGTAAACTTCCCTATGATCTTCATCAATCCATGGATGGAGACTTGAAGTGTTTGTGTTTGTTTGAGTGTGTGTGTGTGTGTGTGCGCACAGAAATCAAGGGAGGGACCAGAGTATGATCCAACATACCTGCTTTTTAGAAAGCTTATAACCTTTGTATATCCAGCACTAATGCCAAGATGAATCAGATGGAAAGAAGGGGACAGAGAGAGAGATAGAAGAAAGATATAGAATGGGGAAGAGAGGTAAAGAGAGGGGGAGAAGGGAGGGAGAGAGTGGTAGAGACAGACGAGCACTAGGGACTCTTTTGTATGAGGGCTTTGTTCTCACAATGAGAACCATATGTGACATTGACTGTTTGTTCTGTTATCTTCTGCTTTGGCATAATAAACAATTCCACCCCCCACCCCTTCTGTCTTTGTCTTTTTCTCTCAGTCTCACTCTGTCTGCCCCTCTTTCTCTCTCTTTCTCTCTCTCTCTCTCTCTCTCTCTCTCTCTCTCTCTCTCTCTCTCTCTCTCTCTCTCTCTC
>JAOXYF010000066.1:0-15511 GCA_028565775.1 Sternarchorhynchus goeldii | reverse complement strand
TTGGAATAAGGCTGTAACGTAACAAAATGTGGAAAAAGTGAAGCGCTGTGAATACTTTCCGGATGCACTGTATATGAGAGAGAGAGAAGCACATTCGGTTTCCAAAGAATAAGCATGTTTTGGACAGTGGTCCTTCATCAGCTGTGCAAGGAAAGTGCATATGAATTGCATTAATTTCATTAGTTTTGCTTGCACAGCTGATGAAGTATCTCTGTCCAAAACACTACAATATCTCTACTCTTATTTAAATGTAAGTACACTAGTGTGTGTATATATATACTACAATATCTCCACTCTCATATATATGGATGTTCAGAAATTTAAGAAAAACACTGACAACATGCTGCTCATTTCCCATTTTTGAGTTTCCATGACAGTTTTTCTTTTCTCTGTTTTATGTATTCAGCACTTATGGAGAGATAATGAATGCACAACTCTTTTATACATCAGTAAGTCTGTTCAGTGCGCTTGTATTTACAGGTGTCTGTCTGGCGCAGAGTGCAGCCTGAGGGTAATCACTTCCATGCCATACAGTAGCACATGCTGTTACTCTTTACTACACAAGTACACCGGCCCTCATAACCTGTAGAGAATACGTTGACAGGTCCAACACCATACTGAGTATGTGTATTTATAGACTTCTCCCCACAGTACCTTATCCTGCTAGTAGAGTTTGTTATGAAAACAGGATCATTAAAACTCTGTCATGTCTGTGGAGCAAAACAAAGACAAAGTGCTACACAACACCTGGCAAGTACAGTTTTTTTTTTTTTAAAAGAAACTACAATACCCCTAGGAATTAGACACTTGTTTAATCCCGAAGAACCCAGTACTAATAGTAATTGGCCAATAATGTAATAAACCTAGAAATATAATAAATGTGCACTTAAATCAGTCATTTAAAAAAAAAAACATTAATGTAATAATTTGCATAATGTAATATAATGTCCTAAATGTTACTGTAATAATTTTGTGCCAGTAATGTAACACCTTATTATTGTAATGGTGCACAAGAAGCGAGGCAGGATGCCAAACGTAGAAAACAGTTTCACTTACGAACACGGCTATCGTGACTATTATATTATTGGGAATCAAAAACATATATGAAATACATTTTTGAGGATTTATTATACTGGCAACAATTTGTTTTGAATGTTATTTTTCGATTAACTATATTTCAATATATGAATATATGAATGTATGAATTAACTGTGCAAATACTTTGTCAATAATTTGCTGAATTTAGTTGAGCAACTATTTTAAGTTGATTTTTTACTATTTTTAGTTGATTTTAAACTTTATTTGAAATTTGAAGTTCATATCTGGATTTGTTAGGCTGAAAAGTTCTAATGCTGCTGACAACATTCTGTAACTGGACTTTAACTGGATTAGGTTTATTTTAAGGTTAGGACCAGGGTGAGGTTTAGGACTAGGTTTAGGTTAAGGTTAGGGCTCAGGTGAGGGTTGGGATTAGGTTTTGGTTAAGGTTAGGACCAGGGTGAGAGTTGGGATTAGGTCTGGGTTAAGGTTAGGACCAGGGTGAGCGTTGGGATTAGGTTTTGGTAGGGAAGGCTGGTATAAATGGGCTAGTGGGGCTAAACCCTTGTTGCCTTTCAGATAATAATCCATCATATTTTTGCCATTCACATCTTCTAATTTGCTGTTAAGAAATACATTGAAAGAGATTATTTCAGTGGCTCTAAGAATAATACCAACACATAAAGGTCAAAAGAAAAATATGAATAAAATGACAGAACCCAAGATGTAGATTCAGAAAGCTTGTCTGGCCATTGTGCTTTGATGTATTTTACACAATAAACTTCCCCCTGGATTAGATGAGCTGCCCCCTGGATTAGATGAGCTACTCCCTCGATTAGATGATCTTCCCTCTAGATTAGATGAGCTGCTCCCTGGATTAGATTATTTTCCCCCTGGATTAGATGAGCTGACCCAGGATTAGATGAGCTTCCCTCTAGATTAGATGAGCTGCCCCCTGGATTAGATAAATTTCCCCCTGGATTAGATGAGCTTCCCTCTAGATTAGATGATCTTCTCCCTGGATTAGATGAGCTTCCCCCTGGATTAGATGTCCACTTGGGCTCAATTTTTTCGCCTACACTGTCTAGCTCCACCATCCCACCAGCTATATTTAGTACTAAAATAGGGGTGGAAATTATGATGGACCATGTTACAGTTATACAGGCAGAATCTTCACACTGTGGTGGAGAAATCAGGCTTGGTGATCAGTCAGGTGAACCAAACAGGGAGGTAAGCAAACATATATCACAGGCAGACCTATTATTGGACTGGTTTCCCATTGTGCCTGCCATGGAATATGTGCTGGATCAGACCACAGCCCTGGTTACCTGGTCAGGCTAGGCTGTGAGCTGTCAACACAACAATCCCCGATAAAGCTTGTCAGGTTCTTGGATTTGTTTTATGCTACACCTAACTGAAACTCCATCAACCCACATGACATGAAAACCCCTTGGGGTGTGATCATCAAGCAGTGACTCTGTGACACCTGAATTCTGAAACCTGGCTGAGTCTCCAGAAGTCATTGCCGAAGCTCAGAAACCTGTGTGCCTTAGGTACCCAGATGATGTGGTTGTACCAGAGGCTGTGGAATTCTTCAGTTCAATGTGACTGTCAGACCTCAGTTGAGTAGTCGACCACACAGAAATATCCAGCCTATGGTCAGAAACTGAGTTGTGGGACAGCTAACACAAAACATGCACTGCAACAGATGAGCTATAGTGTGTATTTGAACACCTACCAGCTATTTCTAATGAATAAATAAAAAAGTTAATAATAATTCTAAATGAATACTTTACTGCTATAGTAAATACATTTCTTTTTTAGCACATGAATGTTAAATTCAGTATGTGTGTCACTTTTGGTAAGATTAAAAATGAATAAAATAAAATTAAAGTTAAGAATGACTATCATACCGAATATTATTCCAAATATTATGTACAATTGTGTGTGTGCTTTCCTTGTTTTAGACCAGTTTAAGGATCTGTTTAAGTTTATTAAATCTGACTTTGAACATAGTTTAGTGTGAATGTTTGAATGTTATTCAGTGTATATTGTATGGTACCTGTAGTGAATAATGTTTATTTATGTGTCCAATCATATTGCAAAAATAGCTATTTGTGTTTTGTTTAGTGCATAAGATGTGCAGTAGAGAGCAAACAAAAAAGATGACAGATGAGAGAGATGTTTGCTATCAGGAGCAAATTAATGACAATATGCCAAACGTCATGTCCAAATAGAGTAGTTGGCCGTGTAATTTAAATACAGCAAATCAATGGTTATATTCAGGAAATATTGCATATTTTAGAGCTCCTGTTTATGCTTACAAAAAACAACCCTTGTCATTATATGCTGTTTTGCATAATAAAATAATTTTTCAAATGGTTTCTATGATTCTCTGTGGGGAGCAAGGCAATGGCAAGTCAATGAGAGCATGTAAAAACATTTTTTTAAATATTTGTATAAATAGTATTTGACACAGCATACACAGGGTGAAGAACTAAACACTGCTGAAACAAGACGAGAGCATTTAAAAACACTTTTGAAACAGGGCTTAAGTGACATCTCCGTCAGTGGCCCCATTAGCTCTAACAGAGCATGCCAGCGAATCATTTGTTAAAATGTGAAGGTTTTTCCTGGCCCAGTGTTTTTTCTTAATGTTTGCAGTCATGTGGGGGGGGGGGATTGTTTTTATTGTTTATGTAATATTTGAAAGAGCTTTTCTTATATATAACCAGGGTCAAAATAGCAGAAGATTTACAAAAAAAAGTGTTTTTTGTTCCTCTTCTTGACATAGATAATTGCTGTATTTTAATATGAATCAAAACAAAGCAGAGAGAATATGAACCATTAAAGTTAATTCAGAAGTAAAATTATTCAAACTGTGCAAGAGAATGACTTTTCCAGACAAGACCAAGGCAAATATGACTATTCAATTATTCAGTGTTTGTCTATGTACTCATAATCAATTATAATCCACTATAATCCACTATATATGTGGAAATACAGACAGTAATATGATGTTTAGTAACTTTATCTATAGGTTAATTTCTAACCATTGATCTAGGCAATTCTCCATTTGAAGAAGCATCTTATGATACGTAGCTGTTCCAAAATGATGAAGTCATCCAAGTTGTTTAAGTTGTTTTCATAGGAGTTATCCAAGTGTGCAAAATATAACATCATAATACGAGAAAATAGCATTGTAGACAGACTGTGCAGGGTTCCATCAGCAGACCCCCTGAAGCTCCTTTTTGGAAAGGTGCTCTTAAGATAAACCAGTGAAGAGCAAGCGGGTCAAAGCAGTTAGAGAGAGTGACACAATTACCATACATCCTTTTTCCAGGTCTTGAACATCACCTGTTTAAGGTTAGTGGAGGGTAAAGCAAAACCCTTCATGTTGGTGGTACAAATGGTGATGAAATGATGCTGAAATATCTCACCGAGCAGGTTAACTAGTTCATCAGCTAGCAAGATAATTAAAACATAATGTTTATCACGTTGGGTTCAAGGTTAATGTTATTCCTTCATATACTAAAGTCTAAATAAGAACGAGAGGTAATTTCTCCTGGCCCATGATGCAAGAAAATAACACTATATATCTGCACAGTCCTGCAAAGAGTGAATGTACTACAAAACAGTGAGGGAAGAGTGATTAAACAGGAAATAGAACAAATCCAATACAATAAACACAGTGAACACTAAACACAAAGGACAGACACATTACACACACTGGCAAGTAAGAGCAGTGTAACATATTTCAGTGGCTACTTATAAGCTATATAAGGAGGTCAGTAAACTGTAAAAAAAAACCCAAAAAACATAGACTGGATAGGGGAGGCATTTCAAACAGTAGCAGCAGCAGCATGGGGGGTAATGTAGCTGCACACTAAAGCTTTAAAGGACTACAGTTCCCAAGAAAAGTCTCAGGTTTAAAAGGACTACAGTTCCCAAGATAATTCTCAGGTTTAAAGCGCTGCTCTGCAATGGTGTGTGAGAAAGGTTTGTGATGGGATGTATACCAATCATCCTGGTAGGGATGGAACGACTCGTGCTCAGTCTAGGCAGGTGCTGGGCGGCATAAGTGTGTTAAGTAGACTATACGCCTTTGGAAAGAAGCTGTTGCAAAGTCTAGCAGTGGAGGCATGGATGGTTCAGTACCTTCTGCCATGTGGGGTTACTGGAAGAGATGTGGCTTACAGTGGTCGGTGGTGTCCAAGTCAGGAAATCCAGGTTCGAGTTGTGGAGAGAGATGTTTAGGCCTAGCAGGCTAAACTTTTCTCTTAGACTCTGTGGAATGATTGTGTTCAATGTTGAACTGAAGTCAACCATTGTCTTATGAAAAAATGGGAAGGTCTTTGCCAATGTTTTTATTTATTTATTTATTTATTTATTTATTTACCAGTGTTTGCCTTCTGTGGAACTAAACCATCTCTCTGTCAAAACATGTGCCAAATGAGCTGCACCTCAGAATAAAAACAAATCACAAAGAAAACATTTTACACATCAGCCAAACATATTTAACATACATAATAAACATTGACTAAACAATAGTTTTTTCCTATTCATATATTCAGATGCATCAGTTGATGGCACCTTGATGGGAATGTGTGTACAGTCGATGGGCCCAGTGGCATTTGGAAAGTTTACAATGGTAAAGAAATTCTGCTTGACCTCCAGCAGGTGTTGTGCACTCTAGGGAAACTTAATATAGCAAGACATAAGGCAGGCAATACCATCTAGAACTCCTGGGATTATATGGCTAATCAATGGATCAGATATTCCTAACCTGTCGGGAATCTCCCAGTTGAATGTTGCTGTAGCCAAAGAGTCAAGTATGGATAACCTGGGAATGTTGTGAGAGCTGTTGACCTCAAAGGTGGACAAAATGTAATAACGCAAAAAGACTGATTTAGGTAGATGACAGTGAGTGACTTATTCTCTCTGCAAAGCTCCATCTGCTGGATCAAAGTGCAGTCGTGTAAAACAGAATCCTTGAACATTTTGAGTGTATTCAGGAGCATGTGTCAATTTTGTTTATACTTATTAACAATTTGGAGGCCAGGGAACATTTAATGAATACAAGGATTCAAATAGAGTCGTGTACAGTTGATCTATGCATAAATTTGTTCTGCTGACATTTCATGAGTGAGACCCACCGAGTTGAAGCTGTCCTCCATGTGGTGTAGGTGTAAAAAAAAAAAGTGTGGGTGTGTCATGCAGACTGTTGAAGGGAGACACTTGCTGATGGTGCAACCTAAAGAACTGGCAGGGTTCTACAAGATGGTGCATAGTAGGTTTATGCTATAAATTAACAAGTCAGATAGACCTGATCATCCTGTAACATGACTGACCCCCTCCTCTCCACCCGCCCCACCACCCCCCTAAAAAAGGAGGGTATTCAAAATAACTTTCTTGCTGTAAGGTGTTTGGGGTAAATGCATTTCCTGACCATTCAGATTAGTGTATGTCCAGAGCTGAAGCTGGTCCCCAGTAGCTTGAGATGGTACTTTAAGAAACCCTCTTCCATGGTGGATGCCGCTGGACCCACTTATAGATGAGGTTTTTGCCAGTAGCCATGTTTGCATAGACTTTTTGCATGTTTCTCAAGCGCTAAAATGAAAATGGCTTTAAAAAAAAATTGTTTGTTCATTTTGCTGTTGGCAACTCCTTTCCATCTAATTGAGATTTTGCATAGAGATGCTTAATATAATATTTCCTGCCAAAAATGGGAATAAAAATGTTGTATTTGACATGTTTTTGTCATGAATTTCATGTAGATTGCAAATTGCTGGTTTTTTTTCTTATTTCTGGCTTCCCTCACCTATCACACAGCGCTCTGAAGGGACAAGATACATGGACAGAATATACAGAGAACTAATTGAACAGTTTGTCTCGCCAAATCACCACAACTAATAATGTGGTGATGGCACACAAATAAAACATTTCCTTATAGGGCTAATAGAAACTGCCCCAGCTTACACACATTTATATGGACATATTTATATTTAAATTGTAGTTCAGTTCTTTCTACAAATCATGAAAGGTGCTTGGGCTTCCTGATATTTTTCATTAAGTATGCATATGTTATTTGTAATTAAAATAAGAAGGTAATCATCCCTTTCAGAGCTCAGCTGCTGCTGTTTTGCAGCGGCTGTTTATGTTACCGTATGCACTCTCTGTTACCGTATGCACACTCTGTTACCGTATGCACTCTCTGTTACCGTATGCACTCTCTGTTACCGTATGCACTCTCTGTTACCGTATGCACACTCTGTTACTGTATGCACTCTCTTTATGCATTTAGATTCTCTTATCTAGAGCAACGTCCAACTTCAGTCATGTTAGAATTGAGGTATAATGTCCCCTGTCCAGCATCCTCAACTATGACCAGTGTTCCCTCATTACATCTGCTGAACAGCCTGTTCTTTTCTTCTCTATAGTGGTGCTCCTATTGGAATTGAGCCCTAACACCCCCATTGAAGAGGCAGTACTGTTATCCATTAATTTAAACACCATTGCATTGTTCTCACATATAACTAGTCGTGTGTTCTCTCTCATACCAAAAGGATGAAAAATATTCAACATTTGCACCTAGCCACGCTGAGCTTTTTAGAATGTCCCTTTTGAAATGTACGGTCAAGAATATCCAGATTAAAAATACTTTGATTCAAAATAGGAGATTCAAAATATTGTATTTTTAACTAGACAGACAGTGACCCCTCAGCCACCTCTTTCTATCATTTGTTGCTGTTAACATCTAATGTGTTGGTCAGTGATACCCATTCATGTTTCTTGACCTTTGAGGTTGCGCAGAATTGAGTGAAAGACTCTTGGCATGTTCATTTTAAGGTGGTTGTACACTTTTGATGTATTACCACTGGAAGCCTGTTGCCCAACAAAGTTTAGATGTAATTTTGATGTGTTTACACGAATCACTGCCACACTGTTTACATCGAGTGCATTTTTGCCACCATCTCCTCACCCACCATGCTGCTATCTCACACTGAATTCTTTTCCCAATACATCATGCATGATACAGACCCTTTGCTATGTTATGCTAGAGACACATGATATAATTTGGCAGTCATAGCAGCCATCATGTAAGCAGTCGTTCTGTTGGTTTGTGAACGGATCCGTGTTATTGCCAGCCACTGAGGTTTTATGTGAAGTCTGGAAACATTGTTAGTTGGACGTAATGTAAATTCTCCATCATGCACGATCTTTAGACCATTCACATCTTCAGTATCACCTAAAAATTGTCAGTCTAAATATTTCACCTCTAATGCAGTCTATTGTTTCTTATGACTATAAAAGACTATTATTTTTTGGTCTATGTTACATTTAGCATACGATTTTGTTGAGGCTAATGATTTTTATTGTTGTTTATCAGATAACCAAAACATATCTCCTGTATACAGTGCCTTTCTACGTCTATCCTTGGGTAGAAGTGAGACAGTACAGACAAAACAAGAGACAGTACAGACACGCCCCTACTCCACAAGAGTCCCAACACCTGCTGCTTGTTATGGTGCTCATCAGCCTGGATGCTGAAACCTCGTGTTTGTTCGTGTGCATTTGTGAGGCCTGCCGATCTGTTTTCCTTGGATTTCTTTACGCTTATGTTGTGCGGTTTGCGTCAGTGTGTTTGCCATGTGTTTTGTACTAAAGTCACTGAATGCCGTGCACGTCACTGTTATGACACGAGACGTCTCTGCACTGTGGGAGCTGCAGGGGAAGATCCACCAGCACCAGCAGGCAGCAGTCAGAAGAGTTGCCAGCCAGATCAACAAAAGCAATTGGTGGAGCATGTCGGTGTTGAGCGGTACACTCCAGCTGACTGAATGGTAATGGAGAAATGTTCTCCTCCTTGCTCCCTGTGACACCAAAACAGCTAAACTGGAGAAATATGATTGTATAACCCTTTTAAGTGGAGAGTGTTTTTGCCTCAGTGTTGATGCCAATATGTGACCTGGAACTACCACCTTGCTCTACCTACTCTACAAAGTAAGCAACAAAAACACATATTTAAGAGATTATATCCCTGGGAAATAATCACACCCAAGATACTGGTGTTGTTGGTATCTTGTTCTTTCTCCTCCTGCTCTGCTAGTTGAGCCATAAGATCTTATTCAATTATGTGTTTCGTTGAATGAATGGCCAGATTCTATTTTATGGACTCAAATGTACTATGCATTCTCATCAAGTTATTACATAAGATGGGCTACATTACCAAAAGAACTTCTTTCAGATTTCTTTCAGAATGAATAGCCATGTTTGGAGAGTTATCAAACCCATTACAGAATAATCTTCTACAATACAAGTACACAAGACATACAGTCACTTTATGCAAATGACTGTACTGAATTTCACATGATGAGGAACTGATATTGTAAAATGTAAGGAGAGTGTGAAGAAATGTGGACTGTGGTCTTATATACTCAGATTTGACCATATTCGGTTTTCACTGCTTCAAGTTTCAGGTTGAAGTTTAGCACAGTACTATTAACAAAAGCTTTTTGTCAGTCAGGTGTAATATGCATGACGCAACTTAAGAATAAGTGTTATGAACAAGTGATATTCAGAAATATGGCTGTGGGGTTTACAACTTTCATTAGTACAGGTGAGAGTGCTATAAACTTCATTAGTACAGGTGAGAGTGCTATAAACTTCATTAGTACAGGTGAGAGTGCTATAAATGTCATTAGTACAGGTGAGAGTGCTATAAACTTCATTAGTACAGGTGAGAGTGCTATAAACTTCATTAGTACAAGTAAGGGCATTATGACCCTCATTAATGGGTCACACAAAATGAAAGGGTTACACGTTAAGTAAAATCTATTGAAATTTTATAATTTCTGGTAAACCAATGAAATACTACTTGTTAGGTATCTGTCCAGGCATCCTACCAAGCTGAAAACTGAACTGTCCGCCCTATAATCGGATGTCTGGCCACCCTTAGCTGTTATGAACTGCTTGGCTTTGATTTTACAGTCAAATATGTAGGTCACTGTAGTTAATGACTTGGTAAGATGCTACAGTGGACCAAGTCATAGGAACCATGCAAGTAGTTTTGTGTTCCTTGTGGGAGCAGTGGCATTAAGCTTTGACAGTAGCGGATAGTGTGGGCGTGTTGGGTGAGGCGTGTGTTGGGTGTGGGAGTGTGTTGGATGAGTGTGTGTGTTGGGTGTGGGAGTGTGTGTGTTGGGTGTGGGTGAGTGTTGGGTGAGTCTTGAACTGAGATTTGAACTGTGGAAACTGTGGGGGACTGAACTGTGGAAACGGAACTGAGGAGAAAGAAACTGAGTGTGAGGTAAGAGTGCTGGAGACAGTGTGAAGTTAGTCCTGGGGCAGCGTCCTAAACCTTTCTCTCTTCAGACTCCATCAAATCCTCCGCATTTGGTTTCTGGTGTTCCTCCACTGTCAGCATCAGCAGATTTTGATGTTAGTGAAAACATGTCAATGGTTCTGCCATCGTTTTGAGAAAGAGGTTATGACTTTAAGAATTTTTCCTCAGTTTGAATAGATGGCCAGCTATTTTTACTGGCCCAAAGAAGGTGGGTTATTTGACTTTTGCAATTAGTGTGGTCAGTGCAAGACACATCATCCTCTCTCACTACTGAGCGGAGGTTTAACAGTGATGATGATAAAACGGCCATTACATACAGTATGTATGAGCTAGTGCCTTGGGTGAGGAATTAATGTTTTAGATGTTAGTAGGAAAATAATAAATGCATGTAGGTATTCTTTGCTCTGAGAGAAAAAAAAGATGCATAGCTTTGCTTCTCAAAAGAGTAGCTTCAAGAGCTAATTTTTCAGAATTGTGTTCCAGAGGCTATAGCTGTTGATTTAAATGAACATAAGGTATTCAAATTTTCAAAAGCAAATGTGCTAGATGATGAATTTGTCCTGAGTAAATTAAGTAATAAGGCTAATAAAAATCTCTTCATAGAGTAAGTAGTAGTCTGGTGTGGTTGTGCTCCGCGTTTACCTCTCCTGCAACAACAGTTTATCTGTTAGGGGGTTTGACATGACTTATATTTTACTGCTGTAAGTCAGGGTATAACATTTCTCAGTGTCCCCATTACACAACTGGTTGGGCTAGTTTGCCACCAACTAGTCTATTAGAGTTATTCGTTTAACAAGAGTAATTCGAGTTAAACAGCCTACTGGACATACTGATCCTGGGTATTTTAAATCTCAACACTGTCTGTGTTGGGAAGGGCCAATATACTACATCCCATTTCTTACAGAGAAAACCATCTTTTTACTTGGTCTTGTAGTACAGTTCCAGTGCGTATCCTTGTCTCTAGCGGCACTAGAACTGCTCATTCTTTTATAAGAGGGAGTGTTGCTGTGAAATCCATTCAGGTGACTCAAATTCAGATTCAAATTCATTGTGTTCATCTCTTTAAGCTGTGACAGGTGGTGTAGAGATGAAGGGTGCACTCATCTCGCCCTGTCCCAGTCTTTATTTGACTGGTGGAAATAGATGATGAAAATCTGTTGCACCTTCACCTGTGGTTACGTCTGCGCCTGTGGTGTCAGACGGAAGGGATGACTGTGTTCAGAAGTTTCCTGATGTGTGTTTCTGCATGTGTTGTAAGTCGTTTCATGTCAAAACAGTTAAAACAGCTTCTTTCCCACCGTTGACTTTCAGTCGCTTGGAAAGACGATGGTGCACCTTTTTCTACAGTTGTTAAAATGGCCTCCATCTGTCAGTACCGTTGTGCTGAGAATATAAATGTTACTATGCCTGTTGTAAATGATATATCTGACTGTGTTAAACATGAGTGCGTTGAGTTTAACAGTACATTTAATTCAGGGATCTAGGAATGAGGTTGTAGAGGGTATGGATGACTGAGAGTGAGATGGTTTAGGCTACTGCTTTGTCCACTCTATTTAAGGTCTTCTGTGAAGATCTTCTAAAGGAACACTTATCTGATTGTACATTAAAGGATCTATGCTTTCTTATGTAAAAGTTCTGAGACTCACTCATCTTCATATTTTCACAGGAAAGCTTGCTGTGAAGGAAGTGAGGTATAATTAAAGTCTGGTAACACTTACCTAAAGGGGACTGTTTAGGAGGTTGTCCTGCATACATCATTCACAACTAACAAATATACACATTTATAAATGCTTATGTCAACAAGGATCAAGTCATACAAGCTGTTCTTGATGTAAAATTGGCACAACTAGTGATCATATCAAGTGAAAGAGAATACTGAATACTTTGCAGCTCAAAGTTTTGGGGTTTTTTTTTATGTCAGGGTGACTTAATATTAACGCTTTAGCACAGGTTGTTAAATGAGGATGCTGGCAGAATTGGAAAAAAAAAAAGTCTGCTCTGTGTGATCTCTTGAACTAGCATAACAATATGAAAAACTGTAACAGATACTTTAGTAAAGAAAAACTGTAACAGATACTTTAGTAAAGAAAAACTGTAACAGATATTCTAGTGTATTTTTAGTTTTTTCATGACTTTTATCTTTTACCTGCAGTGACAATATCTACTACTTGGGTTAACCTCAAGATCATCACGGTCTTAGTGAAGTTCAAAGAAACGTATCAGGACTGACAGGATCTGAAGGGATTTAGAATATGATATGTTGCACCTGGATTCTTTTGCATACAATCTTGCTGTGGCTTCTTTACTTTTGTCTTTTTAATGAAGCTTCTCATTATTTCTTGCTCATTAACAGACACAATGTTCGAGTCCTTCTCCTCTAAAGCTCGATGGGCTTTTGACCTTTCTGTCTTAGTAGAATTAACAATACAGGTTGATGAACCATTCCAAAAATAATATAAAACAAATCATATATTTTTATACAAAAAAATAATAACCATCAAAAAAAAACCAAAAACATAAAACTTGTAATCTGTGGTTTGGCATGACATGACGTCACCTCTGCAAATGTGATGGGAATTTTCTTTTTCTATCTTCTGGTATGTTGGTCTTAAAATTACCATTTTCAAGGCAGAGATTGAATTCTCTCTAGAGCTGGACTGAAATGTGAGTTTTTTTTGTAGAGATGCAGACAGAAAGTAAATGTATTGGATAGCAGCAATGGAAATGCTTCTAGAACGCATCAAGCAATGGAAATGCTTCTAGAACACATCGAGCAATAGAAATGCTTCTAGAACACATCGAGCAATAGAAATGCTTCTAGAACACATCGAGCAATAGAAATGCTTCTACATTGAGCCAAAAGTGCACTGAACCTAAAAGTTCTCCTAGAGCGGAAACTCATTCTCCACAGCCTCATAGAAGACAGGAGAAGCGTATGCTAAACGCTGTCTCATTACCTGGGATAGTGTCATGCTGTCTCACTGTCTGGAATCATATAAGATCATTGCAGCGTGATTAAACATAGCGAAGACAGCCTCCACCCGAACACAAACATTCTGCCTTGTGCCTTGCAGACTTTGCTTCAGTACGTAGACACGAGACTAAAGAAAAACGAACAAAAAGCAATTTCAAGTAAAAGAAAGAAAATATTTTAAAGATTTTAAAATGTTCAATAATTTATTAGAAGTAAATTCAGGTAGGATTTTTTTTTTCTTAAAAGTTTTATTCAAAATGCTTAATGGCGAGAAAGGTTACAAACACCAGGTTTATTATTTTGCTATCTTGTGGTACATTATTCAGTAACTACTGTGAATGTTTTAGTAACTGAACTGAAACTAATGAAGGGTGTGTAGCTGGAATGAGCTGGGTCCTTGGGTTATAGTAGGTTTATAAATTATAACCACCACATTATATTCCGCTATACATATTTAGTGTTATTAGTTTAATAAAATATGATATACTAATTTATGGATATAGTAAACCGTCCCAATGTACAGTAATGTGAAAATGTTCCATTCCCAGTTAAAACAAAAAAGAAAACTGTAGAAATTTCATAAAGCCCAGTGGTGGTAACGTGTACAGAATGTAAAAGGTAATCATTGCAAGAGTTGAAAGTGAATTGAAAGGTAATTAAAAGCAAATGGAAGGGTAGAGATGAAATATCTACTGAGTAAAGTTTGAACGGATTCTGTACGTTAAACAGTATAGAAAAGTGGCAGGAGAACTGGAAGAAAAACATTAACAGAAATAACAATAGAGCACAGGCCTCATGAAACACTGTAATTATAGCGGCTGTAATGTGACAGCTTTGCTTGCATGAGTGAGTAAGAGAGGGTGAGAGAAATGACACATTCAGCCCTGTTAGCCGTGGTCATTTTTACAATGGTGAGAAGAATAATTAGTTAAAAAAAATAAATAAATGCAAACGATTGGCCGTGGCACATTCATTGATCTGTTCTTAGCTGCAAAACTGACTGGTAAGTGGACCAAGAAGTTGAAAGCAAAAAAGGAAAGATGAGAACAACTTGTTTTTAGACAGTTCTTCATAATAGGGAGTTTGAGTACAGTGTACTCGTGGTGAGCTTTAGTAGGCTCTTAGACAAAAAGTTAGATATGATTTGTTAGATATGTTTAAACATGAGAAAGGATAAAGAAATTCAATTTACCGCCCTAAATAAATATAATCTTTAAATGGATCAATTCTTTTTCCATAAATTGTTTATCCCTCAAAACTAATACTGTTTGTTTTTAGAATG
This sequence comes from Sternarchorhynchus goeldii, assembly GCA_028565775.1. Classification (NCBI taxonomy): domain Eukaryota; kingdom Metazoa; phylum Chordata; class Actinopteri; order Gymnotiformes; family Apteronotidae; genus Sternarchorhynchus; species Sternarchorhynchus goeldii. Next base: position 871 of record JAOXYF010000066.1, on the reverse strand, counting down.
TGAAAAGCACATTCTTTCTGTCATGAATGCACTCTGGCTGCCATTTTCATGACATGGCGGTAACTGGTCACTCACAGCCTTCTTACAGCCAGCCTAGACGGTCATGTAGTAGCTGAGCAGTGCGTGTGCTGTGTGTGTGCTCTGTGTGTGCTCTGTGTGTGTGCTCTGTTTGCTTTGTGTGTGCTCTGCGTGTGCTGTGTGTTCTCTGTATATGCTGCGTGTGCTCTGTGTGTGTGCTCTGTATGTGCTGCGTGTGCTGTGTGTGTGCTCTGTATGTGCTGCGTGTGCTCTGTGTGTGTGCTCTGTATGTGCTGCGTGTGCTCTGTGTGTGCTTTGTGTGTGTGCTCTGCGTGTGTGCTCTGTATGTGCTGTGTGTGCCCTGTGTGCTCTGTATGTGCTGTGTGTGCTGCGTGTGCAGTATGGGAAAACCTGGCCTTAATGCCCAGCAGCCATGCCCTACGTGAATTAGGTTGTGAATAATACCTTGAAAATTCAAACACCAACTTTTCCTCAACTCCCTATCCTTACAGTCTTGTAACTCGACCCTCCCTACAATGAAGGTGAAACTGCTTGAAAGTGATGAATTGGCTACCTTTTGCTGCCTCTGAAGGGGCACTTTTGTTCTGTCCGTCCTTTTGTTTAAGTACATCAGGTGCTCTATTCTCTTGCTCAGAGAGGCTCAGGTGTTGCTGACGGAAAGCTCGCTCGAAGCTCGAGTCCGGCTGGAGCAGATAGCAAGAGCCCTCCGTGTGGAAACCCGACGAGCGGTTCTGAACTGACAGGCCACTGTGGCCCCACAGACGGACCAGCACACCTGACACCTCATCCATCTCAGTCTCAGAGTACACTCAAGCATCCCGTTTTAATGATG
>JAOXYF010000059.1:1952-15625 GCA_028565775.1 Sternarchorhynchus goeldii | reverse complement strand
TGTGTGTGTGTGTGTGTGTGTGTGTGTGTGTGTGTGTGTGTGTGTGTGTGTGTGTGTGTGTGTGTGAGAGAGAGTGGGTTGGGTGGGGGGTAAAGGGTCATCAATCTAGGTGTTGGGGGGGGGGGGCAACTGAACCTATGGGCTACTAGAAACAGAAACATCACATTACATAAACACAGAAACATCACATTACAAACACAGAAGTGTTTTTATAAAGACTAAGTATGTAGTGGTTCCAAAAATGGACACAATGTCACTTTAAAGAGAGAGCTGGCACTAGAATTACTGCTGAAGGACATGGACAAAGCGGACTACGACCGTGGAGGATATTCACAGCACTGGATATTCACAGAGTGATTTGTAAGAGCGCTTATCCACATATTACAGCGCATATTCATATCTTACACGTGATATCAATGATGCAAAGGCGATAATGCTTAACAAATAATGCCAAACTTATAACGCAAAAACAACTGTTAAAAAGGAAGGGGTTGGCAAGTGGAAGTACAGAGACAGAGCTTCATCATCCCATCAGCAAGGGTTTCATTAATGAATCCAGGCACAACCTCTAAAGGATCACATCAGGTCAAATAAAAACAAAGTTATTTCTGTTTAATAAGAGATACTTGGCAGCGAAGCGAATCGGTCCTTACAGCAGAGCAGGTCAACCTCACAGAAGTAAACCTTAGCGAAGTGCCTAATTTGGCTTTTAATTCAAAAACTTCCCTAGTGCGATCACTACCATCTTCTCGATTCTAGCAGCGCACTCCTGGCGCTTCACTGGAAGAAAAAAAAAAAGATCAATCCAATGACGTCATCACCCGTAATGGTGCCTCACAGCCTCCTCCCACCTTTTGACGTGATAAACTTTAGCATCTATGCGCATTTCCGGTGATAATTAAATAACCAACTCGCCCCGCCCCCTATTTTCTGCTGCCAATCAGAATGACGAAAGAAGCTGGATTCGCGAGCACCATACGAGCGTGTTGCCCCTGCCGTGGATCAGATTGTAATTAACATGTGACTTTGGTTCAGCAACAAATTCAATCAAAATGTTTAATCAAAATAAACATTCACAGCCGTTATCACTCTGCTACTCAGTTAAATTACACGCGTACTTTCTGTGACCTAATGCACGGGCCTATCGCGAGAACACTATCTTGATTCATCCATCAGTCTGTGTAAGTCGATGACCACCGTGCACGAGGCTGATCAATAGTCGCTGCTCTACAGACAGGCCTCGAGCGGCGCGCACGCAAGCTTTGCATCTCAGCGACTGTTTTCCAGGAAGCTGAATCTTCGTGTTTTTCCTCAGTACGACAACGCAAAGACCTTCGGCAGAGCCGGTAAAGAACACGTGCAATAAATGCATGCCATCGCCTGCCTGTAACATCAGTGTCAAGAATGTTCAGCTTGAGCTGTGTGGGAAACGATTAAAAACCTTACAGACGTTATAGAAAGGCGAAATATATATGAGAACAAACCTAAAAGCTTTGTTTTATCACTTACACGAATATCATTTAGCGTTAATAAACTGGAGAGATTATGCCCGGTCTTGGAATGAATTACACTGTCAGTAGGGATTCTCCCATGAAATTTAGCTGAAAATTAGATATGCAAATTAGCCATGTAATTACTCATTCAGCGCTAGTGAGGAACCCAATTTAACAACGCACTAAAACCAAAGAAGCCTATTAATTACAAATATAGAGTGCAAGTAACCGAGAATGAAAACACATTTCTCACATCAACCACAACCATCGGCTGACCGATATGACAGATGCGCGTCATTCTAACAGAGTTTCGCTCAGTGGGTCAACGCCTCTGTGTCATCGCCTCGTCCGATGTCTCCATCCAAGAGCTCGAAATGCTGAGAACTTCAACTTATATGGAGGTTCTGCTGTTCTAGGACCCCACTAGCACAAAGGTGTCAGTTTTGTGTATGTAGGTTGTTTCAAAGTTTTATTTGTCACATACACGGTACAACCTGCATTGAAATGCTATTTGACAGTCGTCCACAGAAACTAGGTAGAATAGGTAAATATAAACTAGGTAGAAGTTAAAATTTACAATACAGTTAAATAATATATATTATAAAAAGTTAAGTCAAGAAATATATGCACTGTATGTGCAAAAAAAAAATTGCAGTGGATCGTTTAAGGTCACCACGGTTCAGAGGTGGAGCCAGTCTGGACAGGAGTCAGGTCAGGGGTGCCTGTTTGGGTCCAGGCTCTCTGACAGAGCAGCGTCTGGCCCACCTCACCCACGGAGGGTTACGTCTGGGTTGCTGTTCTTCCACACAGAACCTCCCGAACTGACCTGAAACGAGACTTTCACACATATCAGGAAATGAAAGCTTGGATGTTTATTTGTTCTTTGAAGATGGGACACACTTGACACCTGCCGCACAAAGACCATTTTGTGATTGTTTTTTTGTGTGTGTTTTTTTGCACCACCTAATGATTTGATCAAAGAATATTGTGGTTGAAGAGCAACTTCTAGGGTGTGTAACAAATCAATCACAATTACAAATACATACAAATAGACATACACAAACGATACCATTACAAAGAATATACTAAATAATATTACCATGTTACTATACTATTACCATGTTACTATACTATACTATTACAATAAGAAGATACCTTGCAGTGTGTCATAGTAGAACATGTAGATGTATTAGAAATTTCACTTCTGCCAAATAGTCAAAAGTGTACAAGGTTTATAGACAAACCCAACGTTACACACAGCCGTCCTTCATCATCTGAGCAAGCACACACTCTTTGTAGACGTGTGGTGGAGTTGCACTTTGCTTGCACAGCCGATGAAAGACCTCTGGTTGTAACACCTTGTCTCTGGAAACCTTGTATCTGTAAGTGAAATGTTGACTCCCTCGAGATATAAAGCAGTGCATAAAGTAGATCTTGAGTTGAGTTGGCTTGAGTTTCACTTAGGATGTAAAGACAGTGTTATACAACAACAGTGTGTTGAAGGGTTATTCTAGCACCATTTAAGGGTATGGAAGTACAGAATGCATTCACTTGTTTTATCTGACATACAAAATGTTTCACACAGTGTTTACATCTTCTCAAGGTTTCCAAGGTCAGCATCAGAGCACAAATGAGGCTTTTCACTTTCAGTGTCTTTCGTGCTTTGGAAGTGATCACTAAATCCACTACACACAGACCTTCAGCAAACCAACCAACCAACCAAAAGACGACATGCTGCATTTAAGACCACTAGATGTGAGATGGATTACAAGAGCAGATATAAAACCTTCCAGAAATAAGTGCATATTGTTTCAGAGTCGAGAACCTTCACTTCAACTTTCATAACCTTCAGTGCCTTCACACACAAACCCACTAAAACAGACATAATTTACTGCTTCTGACAATGTGTAGGACACAACCAATTACAGGACAGAACCAATTTCAAATTTTATCCGCTGCCAGACAGCAGAGCAGATAGCACGCTCACTCTTATGGGTTTATGGTTTTTTTATTTTGCCATTTCTTGTAAACATTATGTGTTCTGAGACGCATCCTGGATGACAGGCGCTTACTGCACTTCCAAAACAACAGTGTTCCAGACGATCGGCAGGTGTTATGATGAAAGTGTACCGCAGGACAGTTCTGTCCCCGGCTTCCTGTTTCTCATAATGATGACTGAGTGACAGTAGTATTGCAGAAGTGACCCAACAGCTTTAGTTTAAACTCTCTTCTTCCATTCTCTTTACATGTTAGAGGAAATTAGCATTGATTAACACTTCCTGAACAGAATTACGTGGAGGAGTCTGGCTGTTGAGACAGAGAGTGTGACAAAGTAGCAGGAACATGGCTGTAAAAAACCTGACAACCAGGTCCAATTGATTCTGCAGACTGTTTTTATAATAAACAACAAAAATCAAGGTAAATCAAGGAACCTTGTGTGATTCCCCTGACCAAGATGATGGCCACACTCCTGCAGCAGATATCTGTCAAAAAAGTCTCTAAAAAGTCCCATCACAAGAGGGAAAAAAATCAATCAGTGTCAGGGAGCTGCAGTAACAGGCAGGTCAGAGCGGTGCGGGAAGATCCTGGAAGATGCCTGTTCTCTCAGAGATGAGGCTCGTGCTCGTGCTCCAGAACATGAAGTGTAACTGCAGTCACCAGAGGACACTTAGAGAAAACTCACTCTAACAGGCTCAGTCATGTGCTCATGCACTCACAGGTGAATAAAACCAATAAGCTGGTTATGTATAAGTGCTGAGTCATATGAGTTTTACTCTTTCTACTAATGTGCACCAAGCTCCACTCACAGGCCACATAATTACATTTATCATGTCATGAAGAGCCAGATTTGATCAGCACTTTTAGTTCCAAAGGGTGGTTCAGTACAACCAATGACTTCTTCCTTTGTGGAAACAGATGGTTTCACTGTAAAGAGCCTGAGTAATTTTAATAACAAGCATAGAACCATTACACCAGCCACCTGCGCTATGGGAGACGTTGTCCGGAGGCACGGAATGAACAACTCCACAGCTAATTGAAGTGTCATTTTCATCTGAAACTGCCAGCTGCAGACCAAACGCCTCTGCAAGGGAAAACCTGAATCACAAACACCACGACACCGACACCAGGGATGTCCTGCAGCCCGGACGACACACAGTCCTTCAGGTTAACAACTGTGTCTCTCTGTTTTGAACAACTAAGACACATTCCATTTACATATTCATATATACATCTACATATTCATATAATACATCTACATATTCATATTTCCATTTGGTCTCATTTGCGGAAAAGAGGTACAATAGGACAGCAGGGAGTCAGGTGCTATTTGATAGGCTACAATCTGACACAGGGGAGACGGAGGGGAGGGACCGCTGGCTGTTGCTTTGAGAGCTGTTATTGTTAACCAAGGTTATTGCTAGTCTTTGCACCAGAGAGCAGGAGAAGATCAAAAGGGGTGAATGTTGTGGTTTTGAGGCTGAATTTATCATGGAAGGAAGCTTCTCAATCCATAGGGTTATCTGCCTTCAGAGGAAGGAGCATCAGATTTAATGTCTCTGATCTGCCTGTTTGATATCACAGTCACACTCTCACGTGGTGTGTGGTCCATTTTTTCTGTGCTCCATGCCAAACAGCTTTTGGCATGATACACATCTGATAGATTTTCCCTGCATCAGATGGAGATAGATATCTTGTACTAAATGGGCACTGAGTGGGAGAAATAATTTACGCTCTGCTTGTAGCAGGGCTGCATTTCGCATTAGACATATTGAAAAGGGAGGATTTGGAGAGAAGTCGAAGAGCAGCGCAAGACAAACGAGACCTGCTGAATAAACGATACACGTGTCCTAACGGAGAGAGACGTGCATTCTGAGGGGAGACGGACATTTGATGCAAGTCACACTATGCTCCTACACAAGCGTTTGACGGACAATCAACAAAATTACACAGACAACCATGTCTACACACCAAATATTGTGCTGGAGTGCTTTGATGCCTATAGGATGGACTGTTGAATAAACTATAAGGACAAAAGTACTGGGAGACTCCATTCTAAATCCTTTCACTTCTAAATCAATAGGCATTAATATGGAGTTGGTCCATCCTTTGCATCTATAACAGCTTCCACTGTTCTGGGGAGCCTTCAAACAACGTTTTGTCTGCTGGTATTTTCTTTCCATTCATCCAGAAGAGCATTTGTGAGGTCAGACACTGGTGTTGGGTGAGAGCGCCTGGTTCACAGTCTCCGTTCTAGTCCATCCTAAAGGTGTTCAGTGGGGTCATAAGGTCAGAGCTGAGTGTGGGCCAGTCAAGTTCTTACACACCAAATTCACCCAACATTTTTCAAACTGTGCCCACAAAGGTGGAAGCATAAAATTGTCCAAAATATGTATCTTGGTATGCTGAAGTATTAAGATTTCCCTTCACTGAAACAAAGGGGTCTAGACCAACTCCTGAAAAATAATCCTACAGCATTTATCTTTCCTCCACCACACTTTACAGTCGTCACAATGAAGCCTGGCAGGTAATGTTCTCCAGGCGTTCACCAAACCCAGACTGGTCCATCAGACTGCCAGATAGAGAGGCGTGATTCCTCACTCCACAGAACACGTTTCCACTGCTCCAGAGTCCAGTGGCGGTTTACTTTACTCCACTCAATCCGACATTTGGCATTTGTGTGTTTGGTGATGTAACATCTGACTGATGCTGCCTGGCCATGAAAACCCCTTTCATGACACTCCTGACACAGTTTCTGTGCTGGTGTTGATGCCAGAAGAGGTTTGGAACTATGCAGTTACTGAGTCTACAGAGTTTGGTGAATTTTATGCGGTATACATCTCAGCACTCGGTGATATATGTGTGTGTGTGTGTGTGGTCAAAATTGTAGTGTAGTTCATAAGGCTTCCAGAAAAACAAAATGCTTCATACTGAGTTACTAAACCTGCATAATTTCAGGCTCTCTAATAGGCTGTAACCGCCTAGCGACCCGGAATGAAATACCCTGTCTCACAAGTCTGAGATCTGAGCTGATTCTTAGATTATGTTGATCTGACAGACACTCTTATCCAGACTTTCATCTTTTTCAGGCTGTGCACCTGGGAATCAAACCTGGGACAATGTCAGTGTTGCTAGCACTTCCCTTCCCCTCTGGAGCACAGGGCACTGTGATTCCAACCTGCTGTGGATGTGGCTAAAATATTTTCTTGTCATTCAGCAAGATACAAGTGAGTTTATTACATTTTCATAATTGATATTTTTTCATGCTCTCTCTCTCTCTCTCTCTCTCTCTCTCTCTCTCTCTCTCTCTCTCTCTCCCTCTCTCTCTTTCTCCCATTTTTAAGTGGAAACAGGAAGTGGACTGATTTTTGTGATGCTGACAGACTGCTCAGTTATTAATTAGAGTCCAGAGTTCGCGCCTCTCTGTAGAGACTGTACAGACTGTCACTCTGTAGACTGGTGCATAACAGCGTAAGGTCTGCTGCAACTATGTGATATTTAAGTGGTTTGGTGTCTTTAAAGGAAGCTTTCTTCCAGGCATGCTTGTGGTTTCTTGCCAGCTACGCTACTGTTAGATCTGCTTCATTTGGTACAAGAAGGAAAGGAAGGAGTAGAAGAGTGTGTTCAGGCTAAATCTGGTCTGGGGTCACGGCTCAACAGTCATGAGGGACACATGGTGAGTGAGAGATTGTAGGCTGGATACTGCCAACAACAGAAGTGTTGTTCTACTGTGCTGAAACAAGTATATTGAACAAGAGCAACCCCCTCCCACACACACACACACACACACACACACACACACACACACACACACAAACCCTGCCCCTCCCACACAACACACACCCTGCCCCTCCCACACAAGCTACGTAGAGCCTCAATAGTACATTTTTTTCACATTTTCAAATTATTTTCAAAAAATTCCATAAACCGTCCAAACACACTACATCCTTTGTAAAATCAAAGCTGACTTCTGTGGTGGTATAGGACTGCATCCAAATCTATCACAGAGAGGGAAGTTCTTACACTGAACTCACACACCCAGTACTCAGTGCCTGTTCAGATACACATAGCACCAGAGGCTTTGAAGTAGTAGAAAATAATGCAACAATATGACAATATGGCTGATAGTATCAGCTGTTGAGGTGTGACTGGTCAGTACACGTCTGAGGGCAGAACCTCGTCAACAGTGACTGCTTGTGCTGGCATCCATGGCGACGGGCGCGCCATGGCAACGACACATGGCGCGCCCACATGCCGTGCTATGACGCGTGCCCACCCTCGTTTTTCGCACGTTCCCCGTTCACGGCGAGTAAAGCACCAGTAAGGCTGGAGCATTAACACAGAGGTCCTTGTGCAGTGCCAGGATTCGCCAACCACGAAGGCTCAAACGTTAAGCTTTCATCCTCCTCTTCCTCCCCCTCTCTATCCTCCTCTCCTCCTCCCATCTTTAATCACCCTGGCTGGGTCTGTATTGTTTGATAATGAGGCAGAGAGAAAATCTGTGGTAAAGGGTAGAGAAATGTTGAGTGCCAAACTGCTTCCCACATACTGATTATTTAAAACAGCTGTCAATCAGGAGTGTCAATCACACATGCATGCACACACACGTGCGCACACACACACACACACACACACACACACACACACACACACACACACACACACACACCTACTGATTAGAGCACTTAATTAAATCGATCAGTTCAGTTTTAGCTAACAGTCATTAAGTACATGAATCAGCTCATGAATATGAAAGAGTTTTAAAAGATGAATGGAAAAATCCAATTAACCAGCAGTGTAGCACTGAATCTAGAAGATCTCTTCATAGGCCTGATATTAACCAGCAGTGTGGCACTGAATCTAGAAGATCTCTTCATAGGCCTGATATTAACCAGCAGTGTAGCACTGAATCTAGAAGATCTCTTCATAGGCCTGATATTAACCAGCAGTGTAGCACTGAATCTAGAAGATCTCTTCATAGGCCTGATATTTTAGATCATATGGAGAGAGACAGCCTGCATCACCTGTTGCTCTCCAGAGGGGTTGAGTGGAGAGGACTGTCTGCTTTAAAGAGACTACAGCATAACTACCACTTCACCTCAGAGAAAGTTCAAAGGACTATTGAGACGGGATCCAGGATTCGCTCACTCAGCCATTAACCATGGATAATATTTAAATTGCTGCACCTTTGAAGCAACAGCATAAACCCTAGAGAAACTCTCCCCCCACCTGCAAGAACTCATGGTTAGAGAAGGTGGTAGACAGGACCTGAGGAATTTCAATAAGCTAGCATGAGATATTTAAACTCCATCCCAAAGTTTTTATGTCGTTTTCTTAACATCACACATAATTCAGATGGATTTCCTGATCACCACTATAAAGTTTTTAAATTTAAAAAGAACAGAATTGAAATGGAAGTGGAAATGGAAGAAAGTATTACTGGAAGAAAACAAACTCCTGAATGAAAAAAACAAATATCACAGACCAGGCAAAGGCAGAGTGCTGGTGAAAACTTTTTCCTGATTTTTTTTTCTCCCTCTGCAACAAAGAGATGTATTTAATGAACTAATTACTATCTAAATAATTCCATCAGATGGTGATTATGATTCTTGTTAGTGTAGGATCTAAATTATACCAGCATTCTTCAGAGATTTCATTTCTGTCATAATACATGATTAACCATGGCGACAGCCAGGCAGCGTGGTGATGAAGTGTGAACTATCACAGTCAGCATCACCACATGACGAGAAATGACATCTGAACACCGAAAGACAATAGTGCTTCAAAGTGAGAGAAACACACTACTGACAGGCCTAACAGAAATACTCATCACACAGCCAAACGTCACGAAATGAAGCTTTTTGATGTACTGATGTGCTGATCAATGGTGTGAGTGAATAAAATAGTCCTTCTGACCTGCACTAATGTCCAGAGGATCCAGGTCCAGGCCTGGCAAGTGAAGCTACACCTCACTCAGAACAGCCACCCATTAGAATTTCGTTGTTGGTCTCCATTTAGAACTTTTGCCCCTTTAGAACTCCTCCTCCATCAGAACGTTTGTGTGCGTTATAATATTATAATGTTTATGTGTGGTTTTAGATAATATTATAATATTATAATGTTTACGTGTGGTTTTAGATAAATTGCATCAGAATGTTTGCCTGTGATTTTATCCTGCCTTTAGAACCTTTCCGTGCGGTTTTGGCCGCGACTAACATGTCGGCGTGGGGTATTAGCCTCTCGTTAGCGCCTGTGCGTGTGCCGTCAGCTCCGTCAAAATCAAGAGCCTTCGTGGGGACATAATGTGACGGGAAGGAGGCACATTTGCATAGAGTTTTTCTTTCATCGGCAGCATAATGGATGTGGCTCCAGAGCATTCATGGGGGGCTTGGCTTTCATGTGAAAGATCCTTTCCTCCATGAGCCTGTTCGCCCCCGCTGCATCCGCAGGAGGGCCCGGCCACCGAGGCCACGCCGTCAACCCCTCGCCCTCCGCTCATTGTGAAAACGCTGGTGGAGCTGTAATTATTACTGGTTCATAGACAAAGACCAGCGGGGAGGTTTAGTACCCGCCAGCTGGCTTTCATAACATGGACCTGAGTCGATGCATGGAGATGCTTTTAACTCGCAGCTGGAGAGGAATGGAGAATGAAAGGAGGGGAACAAAGACCAGCAATAAGAAACGAAGTGGAGCATAACATCATGAAATAACGTGAGAGCAAGCGAATAACGTGAGAACAAGAGAATAACATGAGAGCATGCGAATAACATGATAGCACGCGAATAATGTGAGACCAAGCGGGGAGGAGCTTAAAGAGGAACTATTATGCTCATTTCAGTGACAATTTTATTTTTAGGGTCTACCAGAATAGATATACAGATTTCAATATTCCAGAAAATAAATCATCCAGTATAGTACATCTTTTTTATCTTGTCTTTAACCCCTTCCTCAAAATTAATCCAGTCTGCTCTGATTGGGCCCAGTGATGGCCTGGCGCACTGTCCTGGGTGTATCAGCCCAGCGCCCGATGTGCTCCCCTGAATGGGCATGGGGAACCAAGTACTGGGTCTACAGCTCCCCAAACCTCTACAAAACATCCCAAATCCACAAATAATACTTCACACTTACAGGATGTGAACCTGGATCTTGTGTTGGGCCACACAAAGTTTGAAAAGCCCCATCCTTCAGGAGGAAGAGGTGTGAAAATCCAATACTGAACTGCACTGTTGGGAGCAGTCCTGTGGGACATACCATGAACATAATAATAACTGGAACAGCGGAGGGAACAGTGGAGGAAACAGAGGTAAAAATGAATCTCAACCACGGATTTCTTTGTGGTTCTACATATGGCAGAGCATACGAAGCTCAACAAACTCTTCAAGGCCTCCTGTACTTAGTACGTGTTGTGAGAGAATGAGCTGTGTTTGAAGGTAGGCAGCATGGAAAGGGTTATGGGATTACATCATATTGTAACAAAGGGTTATGGGATTACATCATATTGTAACAAAGGGTTATGGGATTACATCATATTGTAACAAAGGGTTATGGGATTACATCATATTGTAACAAAGAAAATGGCCTAAATTCCATTGAGGTGTTTCAGGTGGCTGTGAAAAGTGGATTATTTGGGAGAGAAATACTCTGGTGTGAACTTTGGACTTCAAAACTTTGTAGACCTTTTACACTCACAAAAAAAAACCTGTAAGAGACAAAAAGGAAGAGAAATAACAGCAAAGCAGAACGAGTCTCTCTAACGTGGCACAAATGGACAATCTGGGTGTTGTACTGAGATAATGAGTTCACACACACACCTTAAAACCAGCAGATGCCTCAGGTAGAAAAGTTCTAGAAGGTATGTCATGCGCACAGGAGCGAGAAAAAACAGGGCAGTGAGTAAATAAAGAAACAGTGCGAAAGAAAGGAGCCTGTGGTCCCACACTGCTGGCTATGATCACGACACAAAACTCATCAGGAGAGAGAGAGAGAGAGAGAGAGGGAGAGAGACAGAGAGAGGGAGCGGGAGAGACTCTTCTCTCTAGATCTCATATCATCTCATGCAAATGTTTTCATCAGCTGCTGCCAAAAGAATCTAGGGTTGCCGTTTAAAGAGAAATGCTTCATGTGCAAAATTTGAGTGCTTTGAGTGCTTTCAGTTAACTCTTAGCTCAAATATTTGAATGTGCTTTCAGTTTGCTCCTGGCTCAAATATTTTCAGTCACAAAATAATGACCTCACCAAAGTCTGAAGTACTGAAGGGTCCCTTCTATCAAACTCTTCTGAAGTACTGCAGGGTCCCTTCTATCAAACTCTTCCACTGCATGTCATTCTTGTCCTGGGGCCTCTGAGACCTGCAAGACCACACATGTGCCGTTTCTTCCCATGTACTCACACACGTGTGCCGTGTCTTCCCCTGTACACACACACATGTGCAGTTTCTTCCCCTGTACTCACACACGTGTGCCATATCTTCTGGTGCATCCTTCCACTGCGCAGCTCTATAGTTACAGACTGCAACTCATCTGTTACTGCAGAGTTCATCAGCCCCAATCTGAGAATAGTCTGCAAGCCAAATAATATAACCCAAAGCAATACTTACCCCTATGGACACACACACACACACACACACATTCCACCTGGCACCTCCACTTCCACCACCTGGCACATTACGTGTGGAGGGTTTGGGCCAATTTTCTTACACACAAGTGGCTTTAGAGGTGACGTGGACCACAGGTGATGCCACAACACCTTTGCAGCGTTTTGATTACTGGATTAGTGCTCATGCACACATGCACTTTTACAAGACGACAGGGAGCATTTAAGAACAGAGTCTGTGGTGAGTCTGGACCTCTGCTCCTTCATGTTAATAGTTCTCCTGTTATTAATGTTGCATTTTGATTGGGTGAAATTAAATCTGTGCTCATACAAAGACTTTTACAAGATAACAGGCATCAGAAAGTAACTGTAGTAGTGTTGCAGGGCAGTAATTAAGATCAATATCGTTTGCGCTTCTCTGTGCTTCAGATGCTCAAAGGCACCATTCAGGTCCAATTCAGGACAGATTCAGGACCCACTCTGATACAGAGAGAGGTCAAAGCACTGGTGCTGAGAGCACTGAATCCATCCACACTCCTGCATAAGGCAGGACAAGATATGCTGAACGCCATAAAAAAAAAACAACTTCTACGATATGGGAATCTTGTCATTCTTAATATGTGTAAGATCCAGCTTTGAACTGGAAAAACACTTGAGTGTGGTGACCACTACCAGGCCATTTAACTACAACATCGATGGCCGTGTTCTTGGTATCTTCAGTGAGAACATTCCCTTCCCGGTCAGGTGGTTCCCACTGAGCCGTTGGCTGGCTGCCTCATTTCTGTGACACATCCACGACTCCCAGGCCTGGTTTACACCTTGGGCAAAATGAACCCCTGTGACATGTACGCTGGGTTTAAGTGGGTTGTGATTTCTTCAGAGACAGCCTGGTGTGGAAGCTGCCCACCCCCCACTAACCCCTCCCCACTCCCCCTCTCTCCCACTGGGCAGGAAAAATGTAAATATATGCAAAGCACTTGGTTTGAGGTTCAGAACGACTAACCTAATGTGTATTCAGGGAATTTCACTAAAATATCGAAATACTTTCAATATGCATATGACACAGGAAACATCAGAGGCTTGTCCTTCACTGAAGACAATCATTATTAAAGGAACTAATGGACTCGAGAAAAGATCTGATCATTCGTGACAAAACTGTAAAAAAATCAAATGCTGTGTTTAAACCCTGTCGTGATACTGAGACATCTTGGCTAAACTTTTATAATCATTATTAAGATCAGGAAGTACAAAGTCCCTCCCCAGCCTCCAGCCTCCTCCGACTCACCAGATCAGAAATGAGGAAGAGAACTGCAGGAGGCGCATATGGGAGCAGTTACAGCAACTCTGAAGTATATACGAGTGGAGGACACTACACAACAACGCTACACATCACTCAACGAATACACAACACTACACATCACTCAACAACACACAACAACACTACACATCACTCAACAACACGACACAACAACACTACACAACAACACTACACATCACTCAACAACACGACACAACAACACTACACATCACTCAACAACACGACACAACAACGCTACACATCACTCAACGAATACACAACACTACACATCA
>JAOXYF010000058.1:5228-15653 GCA_028565775.1 Sternarchorhynchus goeldii | reverse complement strand
GATTATGACTGAGATATTTATATGAACACTCTACACTCTCAGATTACAGGTTATGACTGAGATGTTTATATGAACACTCTACACTCTCAGATTACAGGTACAATCAATCCAATCCAAAATGACACGCAAGTGTAGAGAACCACTCAGTGTACACATTACCATGACAATGATCTCCACCCGAATCCAGTCAGAGCAGGAAAAGCACTGTATCTGCTGTCACTTAAATTAGCAGTTGGTGCGTGTTTGTGTTTTTATTGGAAAATGTGCTTCATGTTCACATGGTAAAGAAGGGGCTGTATTTTATTCAAATATTTGTCTGATCAGCTCAATGTTCTGATCAGCTCAGTGTTCTGAACAGCTCAGTGTTCTGAACAGTTCAGTGTTCTGTGTGCTATTTACTGTCCTTCCTGCTGTTTATAAGACTTTCAAAGTTTGCAGCATAAACTTTGTCTTTCTCCGACCATGTTGAATTTTGTATGCTTCAGGTATGATGCAAAGGCACATACACAGAACATACATAAAACATACATAACACATACATACCATGTATACCTAAAACATACATAAACATACATAACATGTATACATAAAACATAACATACATAAAACCAGTATTAAATACCAGTAAAGATCTCTAATTTACTCAATCGGACCAGCAGATGCAGCACCATTAAAATATTTCCCTCACTTTTGACTGCCATTTCCATTTAACTGTTATTTCTGTGACTAATGCCAGTTCATTAAGATTACATATTCATTATGATTACATATTCATTATGATTACATATTCATTATGATTACATATTCATTTTGATGACATATTCATTTTGATGACATACTTACTATGATTGCATATTCATTATGATTGCATATTCATTAAGATCACATATTCTGGCTCCAGTGTGAGGGAACATTACTGTTAAATATGATTTAGAGACAAAACTTTGTGTTAAGATGGTGGCTTGTAACAGACTAAGGGCGTGTGAGTAATTACTCTGTTAGTGAAGTTCGTTAGAGTAAGTGTGAACTCTCCCTTCAAACCCTGGAGTAATCACTCTGTTAGTGAAGTTCGTTAGAGTAAGTGTGAACTCTCCATTCAAACCCTGGAGTAATCACTCTGTTAGTGAAGTTCGTTAGAGTAAGTGTGAACTCTCCATTCAAACTCTGGAGTAATCACTCTGTTAGTGAAGTTCGTTAGAGTAAGTGTGAACTCTCCATTCAAACCCTGGAGTAATCACTCTGTTAGTGAAGTTCGTTAGAGTAAGTGTGAACTCTCCATTCAAACTCTGGAGTAATCACTCTGTTAGTGAAGTTCGTTAGAGTAAGTGTGAACTCTCCATTCAAACCCTGGAGTAATCACTCTGTTAGTGAAGTTCGTTAGAGTAAGTGTGAACTCTCCATTCAAACTCTGGAGTAATCACTCTGTTTTATCCAGACCAAGAAAACAGAATTACAACAGTAAACACACCCTAACCCTAGTAGTATATGAGAGTTTCTCCTTTAACTTGTGTTATATATTCATACCTTTCCCTTCACTCTACATATAGATAAATAAAGATTTGGAGACGTTTAGATGTTTAAACCTGGCCATCAGATCTTTACGAGTCAGACATGCTTCATAAAAGATGTGCGTGGTCATCCATCAACCTCCACGAAGTTCAACACCAACATAAATCATTCGACTATTTTCCCTTAAAAAACATCTAAAAAAAAAAATCTCTGCGAATAACTTCCTCTATTCACCACTCACTTCCTGTGTCACTATTGTGAACAAACCTGAAAAGAATTTTCCAGATCTGTTTGAAGGAACAGTGTTTTTTAGTCAGCACACACGTCTCTGTCACACCTCCACAAGAGGGTCTCTGCAGTCACTCCGTTATGCGTGAAAAGAGAAACAGAGAGGAAGGGAGAGAGAGAAAGAGAGAAAGGGAAGGAGTGAGGTAGGGAGAGAGAAAGAAAGAGCGGGAGAGAGAGAAAGGGAGGGAAAGAGAGAAAGAGAGGGAAGGAGAGAGAGAAAGGGAAGAGTTGCTTTTCTCATCTGAATGTCACACTGTGATGGTTCTTTTCCCAACAGAAGTCTTAAAACCTTAAAACTGCACATTCTTAGAGGAGTTCATTCATCACATCCTGCGACACACTCATACACACAATCTCACACACACACTCACAATCACACACACACACATGCACTCACACACACACACACACACACACGCACTCGCACTCACACACACAATCTCTCTGTCTCTCAAACACAAACAAAATTCTACAATTACTGAAACTCAGTAAATCAAGTTTACTGTCAAAAAACAGAGAGAGGGGGACAGTTTAAGAGGGAGGGGCCTGTTTAAGAGGGAGGGGACAGTTTAAGAGGGAGGGGACAGTTTAAGAGGGAGGGGTCAGTTTAAGAAGGAGGGGCCAGTTTAAGAGGGAGGGGCTTGTTAAAATCACACAACACACAACACTTCCTCCATGGAAGAAAACATATAAAGTAAAAGGGCATCAAAATGTACATGTAAAAAAATCAAAACAGAAACACATTATTATTATTATTATTATTATTATTATTATTATTATTATTATTATTATTATGAGTTCTAAAGGCAGACATCTGGCTGGTGATTTGCCTTCCAGTTAACAGGATTTATTTGGACATCTGCACCTTCCAACAGAACCTAGTCTCATTGCTAGGGAGAGCAGCACTTCCTGCCTTTGTTCATTCATTGTAACACTGGCAAGAGTGTACTGAACACACACAAGAGTGTACCAAAACACAAACGCAAGAGTGAACATACAAACAAAAGTGTACTGAACACACACACAGACACACACACACACACACGAGTATACCGAACACACACACACACAAGAGTGTACCGAAACACAAACACAAGAGTGAACATACAAACAAAAGTGTACTGAACACACACACAGACACACACACACACACACACGAGTATACCGAACACACACACACACAAGAGTGTACCAAACACACACACAAGAGTGCACCGAACACATACGCAAGAGTGTACCGAACACACACAAAAGAGTGTACTAAACACACACACACACACAAGAGTGTACTGAACATACAAACAAGAGTGTACCGAACACACACAAGGTGGTTGAGAGATAGAAGGAGAGAGAGAGAGAAATGGAGAGGGGAGAGAGAGAGATGGAGAGAGGGAGATGGAGAAGAAGCTGGAGAGAGAAACACTTCTTACGCACAGAAAAACATACAGAAATACACACAGCCTGAGGCACAAGGAACTTAGCAAGAAGGAAGCCATTAGAGGAGCTTCCCAAGAGAGACTAGGTCTTCAGAATGAGACACCACACCTACTGGACACAGAGAGAGAGAGAGAGAGAGAGAGAGAGAGAGAGAGAGAGAGAAAGAGAGAGAGAGAGAGTAGGCCGGAGGTTACTGGTGTTACTGGTGTGTTACTGGGACAGAGGCAGATGGGATGGGGGTAACTGGGATGTTGCCTTCTAGTGTTTTCAGGCAGAGCCCGTCGGCTCCACTGCAGAGATAAAGCAGTGGGGTGGTTGTTCAGAGCACACACCACCCACAGCAGGACCATCCATCCGTCTCCCTGCCCACTTCCCCACCTGCTTATCAACACCAGCAAGGAGCTCCACCTGCAAGGACTCAGAGGCTGTTTGTATGTTTACTGAGAATGAGATTTGGGAGACACACTATCTCTCTCTCACTTTCACTCTCTCACACACACACACACACACACACACACATGGTTAGATATGCCAATATTGCAGGACACAGTAGTATCTCATATAGCCCAGCAGTGTCTGATATCTACTGAGCTCGGGATGAAATGTAATATTACTGACTCACACACACACACACACACACACACACACACACACACACACACACACACACACACACACACACACACATTATAATCTGATCAATACAAGAAGAAAACCAGATAGAAGAGACACATTACTGGACAGAGTTAAAGAAATTAAATTGGGTGAAATATATTTGTAAATGTAAAGAGCAGGTGATCCAGACCTCCCCATATTTAAATGAATTGCGTAGTTATATTTCTATTGATTAGTTAGTTCTATTTACATTGATCGTTAGTTATTGATTAGGCTGCATCGTCAGGGTGATCTACGATACGCTTGGTGTAACGTACTTCTCCAGAAACAGTCAGACAACATGGTGATACGAACCCCACAGCAGTAGAAAACACTCAAACACACACTCACACACATATGCTCATACACACACGTGCACACACTCACATACATATGCTCATACACATACATGTGCACACACTCACACAAATGCTCATACACACACACGTGCACACACACACACACACACATATGCTCATACACACACATGCACACATCTCCCATCTCCTAGTTTACATTAGGTTACTCTGGTTTGACTGATTTATGTTAGGTTACTTTGGTTAAGACTGGTTTATGTTAGGATATTCTGGTTTAGACTGGTTTATGTTAGGATACTCTGGTTTAGACTGGTTTATGTTAGGTTATTCTGGTTTAGACTGATTTATGTTAGCTTACTTTGGTTAAGACTGGTTTATGTTAGGATATTCTGGTTTATACTGGTTTATGTTAGGCCCAGTTCACTCTAGTTCTGCTCGACATAGATTGATTTACATTGGTTCATTGTTTTACCCTGTTATTTGTAATGGCAGGAAACATTTATGTACGTACACATATGCACACACACACACACACACACACACACACACACACACTCAGACACACACACACACACTAACACACATATACACACACAGAACTGGATGAGTGGGATGTCCAGGCAGTTCCGCTGAGCTCACAGCAGGGAAAGGGTGAGCCAAGAGGCAATGATTTCACACCCAGGGCCAGCAGCACTCTCACACCGACAATATGGGAGTGTGTGTGTGTGTGTGTGTGTGTGTAACGAGGCAGAATGTGTATATGAGGAGACAGGTGAATGGGGCATTGGCTGGCCACACTGTACTGATGTGTGTGTGTGTGTGTGTGTGTGTGTGTGTGTGAATGGGACTTGCTGACAGATGAATCAGAGACAGGTGCATGTGTGCTTCTATGTGT
Organism: Sternarchorhynchus goeldii; assembly: GCA_028565775.1. Taxonomy (NCBI): domain Eukaryota; kingdom Metazoa; phylum Chordata; class Actinopteri; order Gymnotiformes; family Apteronotidae; genus Sternarchorhynchus; species Sternarchorhynchus goeldii. The sequence continues at coordinate 10,553 of JAOXYF010000058.1, read as the reverse complement.
AATGAGTTCATATATGAGTTGAATTGAGTATATCAAGTATTAACCACATGCATGAACTGAAGTCCTCACCACTGTGTGTGTGTGAGTGCGAGGGTGAGTGTGTTTGTGTGTTTGTGTGTGTGAGTGTGAGGGTGAGTGTGTGTGTGCGTGTGTGTATGTGTGTGTGCGAGTGTTTGTTGTCTGGGTGGTAACAGCAGGTGAAGGCAGATGGTATTAGACCCTAGGTGGCAATGGGTGAGTACAGACCAAAATACACCCACACACACACACACACACACACACACACACACACACACACACACAGCAAGAGTAAGAGATAGCAGAAAGGGAAAGAGGTTTCAGTGATTCATCCTCTGAGTGGTCCTGGATGCAATGATGGAAAACATTTCACATGAAAAAATGCAATCTTGTTTTGTACAAGTAATTATATTGTAAAATTCCACATGGTTTATCTGGATTTCTGCGAGTCTCTACTCTCATCCAGCGCATTTCCAAACTCACGTCCTCGTTTTCCTTCTGCTTTAGTCTGGTGTGAATCTGTCCAGGTGCACTGCAGTGTCCTGATGCGGTGGGACACCTCTGTCCTGCTCTTCAGTGTTCCTGCACCACACAGTTCAGCGGGACATCAGGGTTATTACTGCTCTCAGCACAAGCAGCACAGACTCACAGTGAGTCCTGCACCTCCTCCCTCCCTCTCCATCTCTGGCTCTCTTTCCCTTCCTCTCTCTCCCTCCCTCCCTCCCTCCCTCCCCCTCTCATTCTGTCTCCCTTTCTGTTCATCTCTCCTGTCTCTCTCTTCTTCTCTCATTCTGTCTCCCTTTCTGTTCATCTCTCCTGTCTCTCTCTTCTTCTCTCATTCTGTCTCTTTCCCTTATTCTCTCTCTCCTTCCCTCTACATCTAATGTTGTCTCACTCCACCCCTCCATTATCTATCTCTCCTGTATATATAAAAGTGGCAGAATCGTGGGTTGAACTAGGAGACAATATACTGCTGGATGTAAGGTCAAAGGTCAAAGTGCTCTGCTGGGCAGAATGGACTGCTATATTAAAATGTTCAATCAGCCTCTTAAAATCAGAAAACGCAGTGAATAAACACATGAGCCCAGAGCTGCTCACCCACCCGAGAACATCCACCCTGGGTGGTTGAAGGAGGCACAAGCTGGCGTTTCTGTGCTCGTCTGTGTTTGTATTTCATGTTTTTCTTTACATCATTTCACTGTGGGATCCAAACTTGTTACTGACAGTCCTGTTACACTGCCTGACAGTCCTGCTACACTACCTGACAGTCCTGTGACACTACCTGACAGTCCTGCTACACTACCTACAGTCCTGCTACACTACCTGACAGTCCTGTTACACTATCTACAGTCCTGTTACATTATCTGACAGTCCTGTTACACAACCTGACAGTCCTGTTACATTACCTGACAGTCCCGCTACACTGCAGCAGGGACACACTGTCCACGGAGGCACAGCAGGGTTCAAACCCACTGTGGCTGTAAGATGAGCAGTGAGGTGGAAGTTATGATACTCCATCTGTTGTACTTTTAGTATGGAAACAGTTCAAGTGACTATACTGTGCTAGAAGGTGATGCTTAACAATGATGTGATTATTATGAACATGATTCTATCTGTTCTTACATCTCCACAGCAGAGTTACAGAGGTAGGCATCAGTTACAGTTAGATATCAGTTAGGGTTAGAGAGCTATATATCAGTTAGAGAGTTAGATATTAGTTAGAGTGTTAGATATCTGTTAGGGTTGAGGGTTATAAAGTCACTTGGGTCGTGCTCCACCACAAAGGGTTAATAGTCCCTGTACATGAGTGTCTTACTACCAGCTGTGAGACCCTGTGGCTGTTTCTATGGTGGGTGGATGCCAGTTGGTGGTAACTTTTGATTGGTCAGTGGTAGAAAACCTGTTTCCTGGTCGAGATCAGACTGAAGCAAGTCTGGACCAGGGGCAGAGCTGCAGAGTACAGAGTTGTGTGATAGTTGTGAGAGGGTGGAGAGTGGTGGAGGTTTGGGGGAGAGTGGAGCTGGAGAAGAGGGTTTGGAGCTGGTGCACTGAAGAGTCAGGTTTGGAGAAATCTCTCTCTGGGCCTTGCTCTCTCTCTCTCTTTCTCTCTCTCTCTCTTAACAGAGAGTTAACATTCAGGGCATTATGCTGTATGGTTATATTCCCTCATTGTAATATCTAACCGATTGCCATGTGCAACTAATTGGCTTGTAATATTTAAATAAACCCTGTTACCTTAAAATTCACATGAAGCTAAACTCTTCACCCAGCATTATGATTTGTAAGAATTCACTAGATTGATAGAGATTAAAGAGATTGCCGATACTAATTCCCTGCAGAGTATCCAATCTGTTGCGCACGTTTACTAGGTTAAACCATAAATTAGGATAGGTGAACGTAAACCTCTGATAAAGCAGTACTGTTTTAGCATTAAGGAAATTTGTAAAATAGGTTATGCATATTCTCATGATTTATTGCTACGATATGCAATAGAACGTGTTCATAACACATTCATAATTATAAAATGGAGTCAGATAAACATAACTGTAAAACGTAATAATAAATGTTTTACAGGCATTAACCCTTTGCCTGCTGCTCGTCTTCCTTTCGTTGGTTGTAGAAGTAAGTAGATCACATCCCCTACACATTTTAAAACTCTTACACTCCAACAGCCATCCACATTAACAGTGATACAGAAAGAGCAAACAGAATATTTACACACACACATACTCATCACACCCACAGGTGTATGCTCAAACACACACACACACACCTGCAACCGCAAACACACAAGTACATTTTAGGACAGAAATTATATGTATTAATGAAACCCAGTAGTCACACACACACACACAAACCCACACACGACATGTCTGCATTTATGTTACAGGGTACACACACACACACACACACGTGACATGTCTGCATTTATGTTACAGGGTACACACACACTCACACACCCACACACACACACACAAACACACGACATGTCTGCATTTATGTTACAGGGTACACACACACTCACACACCCACACCCACACACAACATGTCTGCATTTATGTTACAGGGTACACACACACTCACACACCCACACCCACACACAACATGTCTGCATTTATGTTACAGGGTACACACACACTCACACACCCACCCACACACAGACAACATGTCTGCATTTATGTTACAGGGTTTACAAACATATAGATTACATTAAATAATCCATTAAAAAGTTTGCATTCTATATATATTATCAGACATATTTAGTTATTTATGTTTTTATGTATATTATCAGGCATTATGTTTAGTTATTTATGTATATTATCAGACATCATGTTTAGCTATTTTTTATGTATATTATCAGACATCATGTTTAGTTATTTATGTATATTATCAGACATCATGTTTAGTTGTTTGTTTTTATGTATATTATCAGACATCATGTTTAGTTATTTATGTATATTATCAGACATCATGTTTAGCTATTTGTTTTTATGTATATTATCAGACATCATGTTTAGTTATTTACATCATTTTTCTGATTTTTTTATTACACATTGTATTTGTGCATGTTTATCAGTTTGTCTTTGCTGTTGTGCAGTGAAGCTTTGAGCTGTTCTAGTGTGTGAACAGGTTCACTCAGCCAATCCCTTACGATCAGAGCTCTCTCTCTGTTTATCTCTCACTCTGTACCTCCCACTCTGTCCTTCTCTCTCTCTCTCTCTCTAATTCATACTTCACATTCAAATTGCTTTATTGGAATGAATTGTAATTAACAACAGTGATCAACAGAATTGTTAACATTAAGAATGATAAAACTGTAGAAAAAAAGACCATATAATAAAAACATTACTCCATTTAGAGCTCTATTATGTACACCATTTAGAGCTCTATTATGTACACCATTAAGAGCTCTATTATGTACTCTATTAAGAGCTTTATTATGTACTTCATTTAGAGCTCTATTATGTACTCTATTAAGAGCTCTATTATGTACTCCATTTAGAGCTCTATTATGTATACTATTAAGAGCTCTATTATGTACTCTATTAAGAGCTCTATTGATAACTCTTCAGAATATTTATTTACTATTAAGAATAGTTATTTGATCAAATGTTTGTTATTCAGGAAAGATGTGCTGCTCTGTTTCTCCAGTGTTATTCAGGAAGGATGTGCTGCTCTGTCTCTCCAGTGTTATTCAGGGAGGAAGTGCTGCTCTAACTGCCTCACTGTGAGGTACAGTTGTGTGAGGAACAGTGTTAGTGTTTGGTAATGACCTCAGTGTGAGGACTTCTCTCTCCCCTCCCGCACTCTCTCTTTCAACCCTCTCCCCCACCCCCTATATCCTTCTCTGTGCATGATTTAACAAATGCTTGAACGCTCCCTCTCCAGCAAAACACACACACACACTAACACACACTAACACAAACACAGACACACATACTCACACAAACATGCATACACACACATTAACACACAAAAACACACAAAAACACACACACACACACTAACACAAACACAGACACACATACTCACACAAACATGCATACTAACACACACACACTCACACACATACACACACACTAACACAAACACAGACACACATACTCACACAAACATGCATACTAACACACACACACTCACACACATACACACACACTAACACAAACACAGACACACATACTCACACACAGTTCTCAAAATCAAAGGTGTCAAGGATGGTAACAAAACTCACAGAAAATTATGAGAGAAACCCCCTTTATTTACAAACATGCACACACATACACACATGCTCTCACAGGCAGTGTCTTTAAACAGGACCTACATGGCAAGTGTGAAATGAACTGAGGAAAATCTCCTCATTAATTGAGGTCTCTGACACAATGGACACCACCAACAGAGAGAGAGAGAGGGATATATATATATATAGAGAGAGGGATATATAGAGAGAGGGAGAATATGTGGAAAACAGAAAGGGGGGAAGAGACAAAAAAAGAGCATGGGGGGAGAGAGATGAGGCCTATTACAGTTTGAATAATAAGCTTTGTTCAGTGTACATAAAACTGTTTTATTCACCAATTAGGCTGTGTGTGTGTGTAAATGTGTGTGTGTGTGAGTGTGTGTGTAAATGTGTGTGTGTGTGAGAGAGGGTGTGTGCATGTGTACAATACTCATTTGTCTGTTTGATAGTGAAACAATGCTTCTCTCAGCATTAATGAATTATTCCCTGTGCTGTAAGTACAGAAGTAATTCACACTACAGCATGGAAACATTTACAAACCCACCAAACTGCAATAAACACACACACAG
>JAOXYF010000057.1:0-10439 GCA_028565775.1 Sternarchorhynchus goeldii | reverse complement strand
GAGATGGTTATCCAGGAGTAACCAGGAGATGGTTATCCAGGAGTGACCAGGAGATGGTTATCCAGGAGTGACCAGGATATGGTTATCCAGGAGTAACCAGGAGATGGTTATCCAGGAGTGACCAGGAGATGGTTATCCAGGAGTGACCAGGAGATGGTTATCTAGCATCAAGTGAGTGACCTTTTATCACCTCCTGCCCTTGATGCCTCACAGGGACCCACCGTCTACAGACGATTTACAGACATTCAGAAAAATATAAAAGAACAAATGTAATATAAAACAGAATCACAAACAGTCTCAAAAGCAAATACATATAGATTTGGAGCCCTTGACTCCTCCCTCAGTTCTGCACATGTGCACGTTTCACTTTTCTCCTTAGACTTATGTGTTGCACCTGTGTTTTGTTAATGAGTTTCAAAGTAAGTCCCAATAATGTACTACATGTTTGTCTTTTGTATGTTATGTTATTCCTACTTGAGAGAGAGAGAGAGATATTGCACTCAAATACAACTGAGTATACATACAATGGATATGTATAATTTGCATTCAAATACAAATAAGTATGCAGTATGCAACCAAAATAAAATTTTCCAGTATGCTAAACATACCCAGATGACATTCACCTTCAGTCAAATGTTTTCCAGTATGAGACTATTATTGTAATGATATTGTCTTTGTGGAGAACTGCATCCCATCAATGGTGGCAGAAAATCTTTCATAACCCAAACCCTTCATACATTGTGACCCTGTACTATGTTTTACACTGGTCACATACTGGATAGTACTGTATTCTTCTATGGGGACTATGCAGTATATACTGGTTGCAGTATGCAGTATACAGTATGCTTTTTTGAACATAGCCTTAATGACTGTAATCCTCAAGTGAACCAGTTTATTTTCCAAAGAGTTGCTCATCTGCCTTAAACATGTCTGCCTCCATGTGAAGTGGAGGGGGAAGGGGAGCAACTCTTTGGAAAATAAACTGGTTCACTTGAGGATTACAGAGCAATTGGATCCTTGGTATCATGTGCAATTTGTAGAAAACAGCAATTTGTAGAAAAATGTAAAAATAATCACTTTCATACATGTTGTTAGTTACGTACTTTTTGGTGCTAAAATTACTTATTGCGTATTGAAAGTGGGGGAATTGTTCACCTGATGAACACTTAAGTTTCTTCCAAAAAACAACTGGACTATAAGAAACCCCTGCTTTTATACATTATGAGCACTAGATGGCGCCAACATATCTTTTGTCACGATTTTGCCTTGGAAAGCTGTCACTGCAGTTTAGTTTTTAACTAATATTACTAATATTTAGTTTATAACTAATATAACTAATATCAAACATACCTGATATAGTTCATCAAGGCCACCAGTAGCAACTGCATATTACTGCCAAAAAACAAGATATTATGCACTATATGCAATTTACAAGACCAATATTTAACATGTTAATACTTAGAATAATGTTTAATACGTATAATAATAACACACAACAACGATAGTATAATAATAAAATAATCATTTTACTTTAAAAACTAAAACTGTTGTAACTGTTGAGGTTAAGGTTATGTGTTGGGTAGATCTAATTTAGGTACATTTACACTTAGTGTAAAATTTCCATAAACATAGTAACAAAAGATACCTGCATATGTGCAGTCATATTTAGAAGCTTCTAAAGTTAGTTTCACCATTTGGGAACCACCTGTCACACCAACAAATAAACAGATGCACATGAGAAGAGTGAGGAAACCTGACAGCATTAGGACCCAGAGGAGGATGTTGCCAACCGCTCTCTCTGCATGTGCTGGTCCAGTGAGGGAGTGTTCAGAGTGAACACTGACTCCCCCAGCCTCTTCTCACTCTGTCCTCTCCTATACTCGCCTCTGACACTCTCACCAGGATGGACTTCAGGAGCCTGTTGTAATGGATTTCATCCCAGGAGGTTACAGTAGATATTGTGTACAGAACAACAGAACGGAACATGAGACGGCTGTAGTGTTCCACCACTGTTGAGCTATTTGCGATTAATTAATTTGTCTCTCTCTGTCTCTCTTCTCTCATTTTTTCTTCCATTCCTGGATTACTGATAACTATTATTTTAAACTTTTTTTTTTTAGTCGCAACTTCCTCATTTTTCCAACCGTAAAGTAAATGAGAAGGATTCAGAAGGATGTAATTTAACAATTCACAAAAACTTTGTTACGACTTAAAGCAGAACTATGATTCTCTTGTCACATAATCATTGGACTGTCACACACGTGGACTCTAGTTGGATTTAATTAGTGTGCTTTCAAAGCGAACCTCAGGGTAAATCAGAAGATTCTGCACAGAGGTTCCAGCTTCAGCGGATATTCCATTTGACGGTGTGAAGTTGTGGAGGGTGATTGAATCTCGTAGGACCAGCATTTTGCAAGGATCTGAGCATCCCATGAAGTGAGTGTGTGAATCTTACCCAGAGAGCCATGGGGAATGCGGCAGGCAGTATGGACATGTCCCCAGGGCGTAGCGTGAAAGGGCCTCAAAGCTTCCTCCGCCCCGGGGGCCAGAAACAACCCCCTGGCCCTAAACTGCCTTTACCCCCAGAGGAAGAGGTAGAGGAGAGATTCAATATGGTTCTGGTGAGTACTGGATCAAACACAAACACACACACACACACACAAATACACACAAAGTCATGTACTAAACTGAATATTAAAAAATCTGTTTGTGAATGCAAATCCAAAAAGTAATGTGCATGTTATAACCAGTTACTCCAACTGGCACACTAAGGATGCTGGGCCTTTAAAAGACATCTGTGTTCATTTGAGTATTAGAACTCAAGTCTTGGTTTGAACTTTGGTCTCTATTACAAATCGCACATACTTTAGATTTATGAATGTTGTTTCTTTCCTGGCTCGTCTCCAGTCTTTACCAGTGAGGGGTGTGTGTGTGTGTGTGTGTGTGTGTGTGTGTGTGTGTGTGTGAAAGCATGTGCAGATGCATGCACGCATGTTATGCAAGTCTTCAGTTATCAATAGACAGCACAGTATGTAATTGTATGTGTTGTCAGTAGGATGTCAAGTGCTTCCACAAATGATAACTCTGTATGAGTAGGATGTGTGTGTGTGTGTGTGTGTGTGTGTGTGTGTGAGAGAGAGGTTTAATGTAATGACTATGTATGCTTACAAAAGAGAAAACTCGCTCGGTATTGCTCACACACACCTCATGCATATGGAGTGATGAATGACATTTTTGTAGCATTTGCTGCAGTCTTTTGCTCTCTATCCGTCTGCCTCTTTCTTACACACACACACACACACACACACACACACACACATACACAGTGCTTTCCTGAGGTACTTAACACTGCTGTATATATGCCCAAACCCCACCCTGCCCCCTGGGTGCCAAGCAGAGTATTAAAGGCCAATGGTTTCATTTTACGTGTAGGTTTGGGTTGTGTGTTCAGTGGTATCAGCAGTTAGGAGGTATAGCCTCAATGTTCCATAGACTGAACGTGTGTGTGTGTGTGTGTGTGTGTGTGTCTGTGCGCACGTGTGCATGTGCATCAAAGGGACAGACTGAGGAAGTCAGATTCACTAAAGATGACTGATGATCAGCAGATCTCCCTACATGGTGAGGCAGAAACAGCTTTATCTTTATGTAAATACCAGCGAGGTGATTTGTGGGTCTCAGCTTTAGTTTGAGGAGGTGTAAATGCATACTGAAGGGACTCTGCAGGAAACTGTTTCTTGGACAGCAGTATTGTTTTGTTATCGATGTATGAACTACCAGAGAGGGAGCAAAATCCTTACATCCGATTCTAGAAGCCAGATCAGATGAAGACATTCACATCTGAAGTCTCTTACTGATGTCGCTCAGCATGAGGAACAAAGAGATGTAATTGTGCCAGCAAGGCAACACAGCATGAGGCTAAAGTAAACAGACGAAAACTATCAGAACTCAAAATATCAGATGTGTCCAAATTAACTGTTTGGTACATTATTAAAAAACAAAAGTGGCGAATGGCTAAAGACCAGGCAGGCACTAACAAGCAAATAAGTGATAACCAAGGAATATGTTCACTATTAAAGAAAAACGGATGAACAGATCAAAAACACCATGCGTTATGCAGTTTGAGTGCATGACATATGATCATAAAGAATTCATGCCATCACCCCAAAGAGTTAATGAGAGGTAAACTACTGTTGAGACCAGGAAGTGTCATTGGATGTTTAAGGGCCAGAGACAGAGATTCTCCTGTCTGGTTATGCCAATCACCCAACCTACACCCTGTTTAATATGTGCTTACCACAACTAGACAGCTCTACATTACAAGGGAGAAGTCCCATCTTGTAATGTCTACAGGTCTTCATTTAGGTTACTACTGCGAGAGATTAATTATAAAACCATGGCAAGATGTTTATAAGTTCATTAGTCCAACTACTTTGATATCTGGAAATGGCAGAAATACTGCAAGAAAGAGACACATTTCTAGGCAAGGAGTAGGGAACAATTACAGCTCTGTTGTGACAAAAAGTGGTAAATGTGTGCTAATGGGAGGTCTTTGTGATAAATGTGTGCTAATGGGAGGTCTCTGTGATAAATGTGTGCTAATGGGAGGTCTCTGTGGTAAATGTGTGCTAATGGTAGCTCTCTCTGAGGTAAATGTGTGCTAATTGGAGGTCTCTGGTAAATGCGTGCTAACGGGAGGTCTATCTGGTAAATGTGTGCTAATGGGAGGTCTATCTGATAAATGTGTACTAATTGGAGGTTTCTCTCTGGTAAATATGTACTAATTGGCCTCTGTGTTAAATGTGTGCTAATAGGAGGTCTTTCTGGTAAATGTGTGCTAATGGCAGGTCTCTCTGGGATAGAAGTTATTTTTTCAAAGAGCTTCTCAGGTGCAAATCCTTTGCATAAAACAAAGCATAATGCCTCAACTTTTCTATTCTAGCTCCCCGTTCCCCCCCCCACCCACCTCTCTTTCACACACACACACACACACACACACACACACACACACACACACACACACACAGTAATGTAAATATGATCCCTCTAACCCATGTGGATTTTTGCCCCCTTTAATGGCCACTGCACTGTCGGCCCTCCTGAAACCAGCGCTGCTGTTAACGTCATAGCAGTACTAATCTCACTGCTACAGATACACAGTAGCATCGCTTTCAATAAAAGATGAACAGCTGCAGTCTGGAAAGCGCCCATTTAACAGCAAAGCACAAAGACTATTAGGTTCTGTGTTGAATATTCTTAATAGCTGTTGCGAACACTGTATTGTCGCTTTTGTGTGTTTCGATTGTCGTTTAAATCTTCCGGATGGTAACGCTTGGCTAGCTGCTTTAGATATGTAATTTTTAGATTCTGTCATTGCTAAGTTGATCCATGCTGCCGTCCATAGTAATCCATTCGACCCATCCCACTGCTAGGAAACGGTTCATAAATCATGCAGTCGAAATACTCTGCCTGGCTCGTAATATTTCTACTCACCATATTCCTTTCATAGGCCATGTTTGATTCAGGTGAAATGCACTCATAAGATATCTGTTTTGGAGCTCTTTGAAATAAATGCCCAACCCAAGAGCTGAACCGTGTCAACAGTAAACACTCCGTGATTACAGTAATCCATGGCTCAAAATAATTGTTCCATAAAATATTACAATTGTTCTTCTTATTGGTATTATATTACACATTTCTATCAGCAGTGGTTGCTTTTAAATACTTTTGCATGGATATAGCAATCCCAGCATTTCTAACTGTACACGCATTTTCAGTAATTTGCCATAACTACCTGTAGTAGAAAAGTGTTCATTCAACATTGTCTTTACCCCTGAACATGTGTCTCCACATGACTACATGTGCTCCTCACTCAGTATCTCCATATGACCATGTATGTTCATCCTTTCTCAGTTTATGTGCATTCTCACTCTCTGTACTAATGTGGCTCCTATAGTAGACGATCTATGAATATCCAGTCTAGCCAGTCTAGTCTTAAAAGAGTGTGTAAAAGAGTGTGTGCAAAGGAGTTTGCGTGTAGATATAGACACTGCGTTTCACTAAATTGTAGATAATTTATAATAAATTGTACAGCGTAAACTAACAAATCAAATTTGTATACAGACAGCTGTTGGCATCTAATTTGGACATATGTTCAAACTCATATTCACCCACACAAGGAGTAAACACAGCCTGGGTGTGTCTTAAAGCTACAGTGTGTTTTTTCATCTGTGCATCAGAATTGTGCTTAGACATGCATGCATGCATTTAAAAATCAATGGGAGGCCATTAAAGATTGGTGGAAAGTCTTATTAATCTTGCCAAGTAAAGAGACTGTGGGCAATATTGGACATGCTCTTAATTATCCAAATGACCCCAATTAGTTAATGGAGTCGAGCACAGGTGTGTGGAGTAAAGCCGTTTTTACCAAATGGGTCTAGTTCTCTGTTGATTGTCAGGCTTCTGCATGGTAAGTGTATTACAGATCATGTAAGTGTGTTACAGCGAGACGTTACATAATTGCTGATCATATGAGCTGCATCCATCTTGATTTGGGCCGTAGGACCGATTTGTTTTGTACAGTGTCAGAGTGAATAATAAAGCTTAGTTTGTTTTGATATAAACAAACTATATGAGAAAATGATTCTGACTCTTGAAATGACAAGATTCCTGGTCACAGTTTGTAGTTAAAAATTGTTAAATCAGATCTCATGTTTGCTAAGCTGGTATTTCAGTGTTGACTCCCAACTTTCTCTCTCTCTTTTTCTTCTGTGTGTGTCTCCCTCACTCTTTCTGCATGTGTGCAGTTCTCACTCCGGCAGCTCTGATATGTGCGTATTGATCAGCCATTATTTATCGAAATCTATTGATTACACAGCAGAAAATTATCCATGAAACCAGCAAGCATCTTTCTGTCTCTTTCTCTTTCACACACACACACACACACACACACACACACACAAGCTCATTTATAAGAGCACACTACCACTATCGTGTCATAAGGTTTTGATGTGGTTAAGATACATCATCTTAAGGCCTTTAATGAGAGAATACTGTGAACCAGAAAACAGTCAGTGTACAACAGAACCTCACACACTCCCAGTACATTATTGTTATTCTTTCACTACAAGACGTGATGCAGCACGACCCCACCCCCCACCCCCCCGCTGGTTCCACTAATACACAGAAAAGGAGAATCGGAGAGAGAATACATGAAGGATATGTTTGTCCTTGAGGCTCTGTCTCCTGCTGCCTACCCTCAATTCCTGCTAAGGAAGAGGAACAGAACTATAATTAGATCTAAGAGTTTGGAGCTTTATTTTTAAAGCAAGTTTAAATGGGTGGTATAGTGTGTGTATGTTGAGCAGTGTGTCTTCTTGAGCAAGGATGAGGAGAAGGTAAGTAGAAAGAGGGAGACAAACAGGGAAACTTCGTGTGTGTGTGTGTGTGTGTGTCTGTGCGCATCAATTTTACCCTAAGGGTATATTACTGCAAATCAGTAGTTCTCCTCCCACAGACCTGATCTGCTATATAGGCCACAGCAGTATGCTAATGAAACCACACTCATGGGAATAAAAGTGTGTGTGTGTGTGTGTGTGTGTGTGTGTGTGTGTGAATGTGTGGTTTAAAATGTTACCACATAAAAGGAGCATATTTTGCTGCTGTGGATATTAGTAGCAGGGAACAGTAATAAGAAAATGACAAAGAAAGAGTAGCAGAGAATGTTTGAATAGTCAAGCATGTATGGACTAGAATCCCATTTATTGCTACATTGTCTACAGACACCATTATGTTGCTGAAATTGACCTGTGGTATTCAGTCAACAGTGTTTTTATAATGTTACTGTTAATGTTAACATTAATTTAGATGGACTGGTTGGCTAACACTGACAATATAAATACCATGGAGCCAACCTGCTAATGATCCATCTGGTCCACCAAACACCCGAAAGCCTACTATCACTGCACTGAGCATAGTGTGTGCAGGTGATTGTCACAGGCCAACACAATTGTCCCAGGCCCAAACAGTTGTCCCAGGCCAGCATGACTGTCCCAGGCCAGCACAACAGTACCTAAGTCTTGGAATCTCAGGTAAGTGATTGGGTGCTAAAACACAAAGAAAACCGACAAGGTGGAGTGAAAGGTCAACACTGTGTGTGTCAAGGCCCCAGGTTGAGGTTAGGGCCCCTAGTCGAGGTGAGGGCCCCAGATTGAGATGAGGGCCCCAGGTTGAGGTGTGGGCTCCGGGTTGAAGTGAAGGCCTGACTTTCCCTGCCAGTGTTTCCCAAATCTTATCCTAGAGGACCCCATTTAGAACTTCCCTTGCAGTAATATGTCCATTCCCACAAAGGGCTTTTTCATTAGCTAACAAGTCGAGACAAAGTTTTTTGGGGAGAAAGGTAAGCCCTATTTAACTTGGAACCTTTGCTGCATGCTCCATTCTCTTCAAGTTACATTCTCCCACAGGCATTCTCGGGTTGCCCCACCACTGCCAGTGTTCAGCTAACATAGCCTTTGCCAGAATCTTCTAGAAAGCAAGCCTGAGGTAGAGACCTATCGCTTGGATGGTCAGAGATGCTGAACTATGTTACAGTTAATCACTCTTTCATCTTTTTGAGAAACATGGCGGTGTTGTGCACAGACAGCTATAAAATGCACTGCTAAAAATCTCAAGAATTTATGATCACAAAAGCGAACATAATTCTTTAGCCCAAATACTCAGTCAGTCAGACACTGAAGACATGTTTTATTGTCTGATTGAAGCTTAGATGTCAACCCCTGTAGAAAAACAAAACCTACAGGTCAAACTATTTAAATCTGATTGTTATGTTGTGAGATAAGGTAAAAGCCAAGGGCAGGTCCTTTTGTTACAAGATGAGGTTAACACACATGACATCACAACTTCATTATCACAAATATGGTAGCAGGCCTTCAAAATGTATGAGGAAAAGCATTTCAAATCTGACGCACGACTACAAGATCAGTTTAACAGCCACGTTTTACTGCACATAGCAGTCCAGCGTTTGAGTGTCACTAAATATTCAAACAGGCACCATAATGCAGGAACACACCCACTGAACAAAAAAAGATGTCCACTGCTCTTGACTTAAGCTTTGTGTTGAGAAACTGAACTGAGAACAGCCATGGTGGTATTACAGCCAATGCTGACTGGGTTTCAAAGCCACCTTACCTAAATAATTGGACCATTTTTCCCCCAAACTGGTGTGGGTTTGGTGCCCAGTTACATCCTGTGAGTACTTTATTGTAGAAAATATATGCATTTATGTACAACCACCACATTATTAGAAATATTTATTTATTAGAATCAACAGACTACAGGCTACAGGCTCATGTGTAGTTATTAATATTAGCATTAGCTACACTTCATCCTTTATCAGTGGGCAGTACCTGACCAGCTGGCTGGTGGTTTTTGGGCTCCACACCACCCTTTCCACAGAGATGACACATGTAAAAACATGTAAAAACAAAACCTCCAGAAGAATCTAGGACCCACTACATCCAACTCAGTCAGCGCCATGCCACAACTCCAATTGGCTCTCTGCTGCGATAAGAATGGCTGACCATCCAATAAACGCTCGGCCAGCTGTGGCCGTGTGGTCGGAACACGAATAGCAATGAGTAAGACCAGAGGGTGACAAAGGGCACATGGCAACAGATGGGCTCCAGGCTGGAACTGGACACCTGTAAACGTACAAATGAGATAGGTGTACCTAAAGATGTAGCTAATGGATGTGTATTTCTAATAAACTGGGTGGTGGGAATATGAGTGCATGTTTGTATACACATATATTTTTATTTGCTTGTTGATGTAATTTTGCAAAATGGCTGGTATTTGGTGGCATTATATGAAGTTTTTATCCTTAGTGAATGTGCGTTCTAAAGTGTATCATGGCTACAGTGTATGTGCAACTTCAGCAATGCCGTCACAAACCTGCAGATTGTCTCTGTTTGCAACAAGATCAGTTGCTATGACGACATGCTAAATAATTCACGAGGAGCATGAGTGTTTTGTGCGTAAGGAATTGCACATGTGCACTCACTATACAGTGTATGCACACACACATGCACACACACACACACACACACACAATCATATTGACATCTGTAGCCTCATTGCAAAATGATATTACTGTGTTCCAGTTTGGACTGGTTTCTTACCCATGAGAAAAATATCTTGCATCAATAGTACTGATCTTGGGTCAGCTTCCTCCTGTCTAGAATGGCCTGCATCACTATAAGTGGCAGGTGAAACTGACTCAGGAATGCTACTCTAGTTCTTGGTCTTGGAAAACAGATTTCCCTTTCTGCTCTTTTGGAAATTCATGTTCCATTAACCCTGTCCACAAACAAAGACCATAAACCACATCTATTATGATTACTTCTTCTTTTTTGGGGGGTGGGGGGGGGGGGTATCGTATTTAT
>JAOXYF010000055.1:0-15719 GCA_028565775.1 Sternarchorhynchus goeldii | reverse complement strand
GAGATTTGTTCTAAATGTAAAGTGCGTTATAAATAAAATGTATTATTATTATTATTATTAACTTTGTAAAATTGTTTATGCATATTCTCATTATTTATAAGCAATAGAATGTGTTCTTCATAACACATTTGTAATATTTGTAACATGGAGTTGGATAAACGTAATAAGTTTTACATGCATTAAGCCTTTACCTGCTCCTATTTCTGTCTGGTTGTAGGTAAGTGGGATAGGGGTAAGTAAATATTTTTAACACTCCTAGGGTCCTCCTTATAATGCTGGACAATAGTTATGTACTTTAAAATAATTCTGTAAGGCAAATTAAAAGGAAAAAGTATAACAGGGTTTAGCAACAGGAATCATTGTGAATTCTTTGCCTTACAAAAAAGGAATGGCTGCTTGGTATCCAGTGTTTGAAAGGGAAACATAAACTCACTTCATTTCTGTTAGGTATGCTTAAAATCCCCCAGAACTTAATTGATCAGCAATTAATGTAATATTATTTTTTTTCCAGAATTATTCTCTAAATCCTACCAACATTGTGAATTATAGACTCAGTTGGGCTTATTTCCTTGGATTTTCTCAGTTTTCTTAGCATCTTGAGAGGAACAAACTTGTTTATGTCAACCATTCTTGGTGTTTTGGCATTAAGGCCACTCCTGAT
This sequence comes from Sternarchorhynchus goeldii, assembly GCA_028565775.1. Lineage (NCBI taxonomy): Eukaryota > Metazoa > Chordata > Actinopteri > Gymnotiformes > Apteronotidae > Sternarchorhynchus > Sternarchorhynchus goeldii. The sequence continues at coordinate 15,058 of JAOXYF010000055.1, read as the reverse complement.
GTCAGAACCAGATGTCTCCACAAAGCCAGGGAGAGGTTGTCTTCTGTTCTCATCTGACTAGACTAGACGATCAGTAGGGAGCAGCATCAGTAAACTCGAGACTTGACAACTGTAAGTCACATTTTGCAGGCATTTCATCAAACAACAGGCAGGGGTTGAGTAACAGACGAGTGTAATCTAAGTCTTTCAAGGGGTGAGGCGAAGTCATAGCTGACAAACAGTCCGAATGATCACAAGCTGGCTATCAGTCCTCCTAGAGAGACAGCGGATAGACAGAAGCATAATCCAGAACACAGGATGACAGCCAGGAGATTAGCATTGAACAGTTTGCATGCAAAACTCATGGCAATACTTTGCAGAGAAAAGTGGGAAGAATGCCCATTTAAAGAAGGCAGAGCAAATACAGAACCTGTGCCAGTCATTAATAATCAGGAGAGCCAGATCTAATAAATACGTGTCAGGAACTGGAGCTGGACTGATGAACGGGAGTTTCCTCAGTACTGGAACTCCCTAGAAGCCCGGGAACATGACAAGCCTTAACTATGATAATGTAATAATGTGACATTTGCATTCGAACCACACCTCAAAGCACAGCTTCAAAATGTACATGCTTTCTAAACTCAAACTGATTTGTGTCAGTACATTAATTGAGTGTGCCATCACTATATGTTACAGAGATGAAGCATTGCAAACATAGTTATAATATCAGTCAGAGCACAGTTTTTCCTACCAGTTGTACTGTCTTCAGATCCAGCAATGCCATATCTGGCCACTAGAGGTCTCTAACATCCCAAGGTTTTTTCCAGCACACCAGTTCCTCATTTCTATCAATTACATTCCTATATAGACTCTCCCATACAACTCATTCATTGTGAAGTATTGCCTTCCTGACTTATTGGCTTACTCTATTGACTTCCTGACTTTCTCTGCCTGGTTTATCTGTCTACTGTCCTGTTTTTGGTATTTGTCTCCCTGGTGTACCCCTTGTGTACCACTTCCTGATTTTCTCGTCATTTTTTGGTTTTTTGACTCTGCCTGTTTTTTTGTATCCTGTCTTTGCCTATTCCCTTTGCTCCTGCTACTGTTTAGTATCTGGTTACTCACCCTGTTCTGTTCTCTGATCCTGTTACTTCCTGCTCCTACTATTAAAGACTATGCTACTAACCTACATATGGATTCCTCTCTGCTTAGTATGCCCGAATTGTTACAACTATGCTGCTACAAGCTACAAAAACATTTAAACCTATCTGTTCAGTTCTCTTTTACAGTACAGTTGCTGAAGTTAGTCTATGTAAGGGAATATAATGAGAGTATTCATCTTTTTATATGTGCAGCTATACTGACATCAGGAATGGCCTTAATGCCAAAATAATTAACAAAACCTGATGTAAACGGAAAGAAAACAATGCAACAAAATACCCTAAAAGTTATCATTCTAACCTAGCTCCATAACATAAGAAACGAAGAATAAAACCCACACCCAAAGAAACAGGCAGCCACTCCCTACCTTCAGTGTACAATGAGTAATAACTATATACAAAAAGACAATTTACAACAGTGACCATAAATACAAGAAATAAACAAATGTGTCAGAACAAAGTCAAAACAAGTTCTTATCCAGAAAGTCAAAGCCAATCAAAAGATTTTATCACATTCTAGGGCCACATCACAAAACACACATAACTCTAAATACATAAACTCTATCCTGCTCTCTATTCCTCTTTCTTCCTCTACCAAGGTGGTTGAGGATCAGCTAGTCGGAAAGGTCGACGAGGAGCATGGAACACAAATGAGGTAGACAAAAACACAGGCAAGGAATTCACCTGAAATGCACAAATACCCACACACAGACATGAAACATAGAGACATAACAGGACAAACATAATAATATAACAACCCCAAGGTGGTGTGGAGAAAAATGCGTAATCTACACCACCTGAGGGATGTATAGAAAGAAATTATATGATGGAACATCATTACCACATGCAAAGCCGCCACCACATAATGAAGGCTACAGGCAGAGGGACACTGTTATAATACCCCCAACCAAAAGGTACGCCACCCCGATGTATGGACAACAAAGCAAAGCAAAGCCTAGGTCATAGAGGATATCATTCCTCTCAATCCTGGGGACACTGGGCATCCCCAGAGCATAGCGGCCACCCTCTTCTTTAATGGGGTCCCCTTTTGCTGACAGAGGCTCACGAGCATGCTCTGTTGCCATAGTGAGGCTCCCCACATTGACTAGCTAGGGTGATGTGGTAGAGCAGCCGTGTTGCTATAATGAGCCCTTCCTGGGGCAACTTGTCAATAGAACATGGAACGGCACCCATATGGTGGAATGGACCTTCCTCGTTGATCAGGTGCAGAGACTGTGCCCCTTTTCGCCGGCTGGAATGCACTCACTGGTCAAGGTCAGGGTGTAGCACCTGTCTTTGTCAATGAAGTCCCTGATTAGTTGACACGCAGAGCTTTGTCAACAGGGCTCTACCAACTATTACCATGCAAAACAGGCATTATTTTACCCATGGGTACTCTGCTCCACATAGCATAGAACAGATGATCTTTGCAGCCCAGGGCTCCAGTAGGCCCCCCCAAAAAAATTCCCAATGGGGACCCCCGTTCCCAGAACTGAGGTCTTTCCAGATACTGGCAACTCAGTCCCACAGGAGGCTACTGAAGGCTTTGGCAGTGACTTTTCTTCCTCAAAGTGGTACTCAGATGCCTTGATGCTTCAAACAAGGAAGCTGGAACAGGTCTCCTGGCATGATGTGGAGGCAGTAATGATATCCCCAGGTGACTCCAGGGAACCATCCTTACTTCCTGGAGAATTCCATTCCTGCCCCAATAAGTGCCAAGGAACATCACATTAGCATTCCAGGCAGTCTGTTGAAAAGAGAGAGAAGAGCCAAAAATGCCAGGACAAGAGGAAAATGAAAAAGTAAAACAAAAAGGACATACACTATGCAATTACATTAATGTTATTGCTTTTACTTTGGCTAAGGCATTATCATTTTAGTTTTAAAAAACATTATTATGTACACACATGCTTACAGCAAGGAGTGGTTCATAAGTTTACAAATGTGTTACTGAGTGGGTCACAAGGTTACAGATGTGTTACTGAGTGGTTCACAAGGTTACAGATGTGTTCTGAGCGGTTCACAAGGTTAAAGGTGTGTATGAATATGAGTAGTGCTTTGTACATTACTGGATATATTGTGTGCAGTTGCTAAAAACACTCTAAAACATTGTGTGTATTGTGTACACAAATAATTCAGTACTTTGTGCCTTTGTCTTGGTGGCCGCCTTCGACTCCACCCTTGGGTCTCTGTGTGTTTGTGTGTGGGTGTGTATGTGTTTGACTCGTCTCATCAGTGTTATAACTTGTACCCGTGTCTTGTTAATGTGAGTGTATTTAAGAACGTGTTGGTTTTGTGTCTTTTGTATTTGTACCTCTAAGGCCCTGTTATGTTTTGTGTTTTACATTTGGAGAATAAAGTGTTTAGACTGAAGCGAACACCTTGGCAATCCTGCCTCTACCTTTGCATGTTACAGCTTGGAGTTGTACTGTATTTTAGTAAGTACAAACTTTATTAAGCATTCTTAATAAAGCAATCTATGGGAGAGTGCACTCTGCCTCACAATACACTGGCAGACAGTTTTATAGCCCTCAGGTACAGGGGGGAAGTTACCTCTTTCTGCAAAGCCTAATCATCCCAGCAATAGTAGCTCAAGAAAGAATGAAAAAAATACAAGGAGTGACACTTGCTGCTCTTTTCGTCATGGACACGACACCCTGTGCTTGATTTAAACATTTCCATTACAATATACAAGCAAGCACAACAAGAAGAGGAGAGGAAAGGCATTTTGGGCCATTTTTATTAAGTAAATACTTCAACCACAAATATCCTGGTACACTTCTGTTGCAGTTATTCAGAGTGCTAATACATTAATTATTGTTACATTAATCATTGTTTCCTTAGTTGCCTCTACAGAAAATGCTTAACATAAAACAACGTTTATGTTCAGCAAAGTGTGAGAACTTGAGAACACATGAACTGCTCTAAAATAGCCAGGAGCCTTGGACTGGGTCCATACAGTGTCTCACAGATATGATCTTAATAACAGGGGAAATCAGAAAACTAATCGATGTATCATTTTCCACAGACATCACTCAACAAAAGCAATGATTGATTTACATATTTATATGGTTGCTAATGTTGATTATCCATGTTTTGCAATGAGACTCTGAGACTCTAGAGAAGGAAGGGGGCTGAAGACTAGTGAGCATCAGAGTCACTATCAAAGATGAAACAACAACGATCCAGGAATACATCAGGAAGATGGCCGCAAGTGATGAGGTGCTTACAGAATATCTCAGACAGCAGAAACCTGAGAAGGATGGAAGTGTGGAGGAGCAGGAACCATCATGGGAAGATAACCCCCTGCATGGTATTTATCATCAACAAATTATGGAAGTGGTTGATATAGAAACATGCTACCAATGGTTAGAAAAACATGGATTGTAAGACAGCACAGAGGCACTAATCTTGGCAGCACAAGAACAAGCTCTAAATACAAGATCAGTAGAAGCTGTGATCTTCCATACTAGGCAAGACACCAGATGCATGTTGTGCAAAGGTGCCCCTGAGACAATCCAGCACATAACAGTGTGATGTAAGATGCTGTCAGGCAGAATGTATATAGAACACCATAACCAAGTAGCTGGCATAATATACAGAAATATCTGTGCTGAGTTTGGATTAGAAGTTCTATGGTCTAAGTGGGACACTCCCTGCAAGATGATGGAGAATGACCAAGCTAAGATCAAATCAAATCAAATCAAGTTTTATTTATATAGCACCTTTTACAACAGATATTGTTTCAAAGCAGCTTTACAAGTTTCCAAGTCCAAGCCCCCAGTGAGCAAGCCCAGGGCGACAGTGGTAAGGAAAAACTCCCTAAGCACGTGAGGAAGAAACCTTTGGAGGAACCAAGACTCAAGGGGGGAGGCCATCCTCTTCTGGCCGACACCGGTCACCATGACAACAAGATAAATATATAGGGAAAAAAACACAGTAGTAAATAAGCTATAACAATAAAAAAAAAAAAGCTATGGTCCGGGGCTGTTCAATCCAGTTGATTGATCCTTTATCTGCATCTGGATGACTAGGAGGTGGTTGGTCTGGGACAGGTAGCTGGAGAGCCTCGTCAATCCTTACTTTGTACCAAGGACTGCCATTATCTCAGTAAAAGTAAATGGCCATTAAACCATGGTCTGGCTAGGGACATCCTCTAATAGCATGCAATACATTTCATTAAATTATTATATTGCATTATTTGTTTGTGTGTGATTCAGAGAGAGATCATAGTTTTGTGTCTTTGTGTGTGAGTGTAGCCTGAGAGAGATATTCTTGTGGACATACCCTTAACAACACCTTTGCAGATACAAATTGTTATTGGACTTACATGAAATACCAGTCACTCCTGTTCATATGACAGGAATGACTGAGAATATGTATGTGAGTGAATATGAAAAATAGATTTAATTTGGTTGTTAGAGATGTGTGAACAAGAAAAATCACAGATACTGTTAGATGTCTAAGAACATCTGTGATTATCACATACTGTGACGCAGAACAAAAGGTACTCAGACACGCTGATAAAATTGAGATTTATTAAGGGAAAATCCAATATCCGAGTCCGTTTGACAGTTCAGGATTGAAAAAACAGAACAATACATAACTTGACACGAACAGGAAAAACAGGATGAACAAAACAGACAGGCTTTGAGGAATAACAAAACATGCAATAACCACCATGCATATACAACACTTCAACATCCCAAACACTTTGAATTTTATACCACAATAATGTTCAGTAACCCAAACTAAAATAGACGAAGACTAAATACCAAATGAAATCAAGAAACAATGAGAAACAGGTGATGTGTGTAATAGCCATTTAAACAAAACTAAATTGGTTATTCTAACACTGTATATATATTTTAAATGTACAGTCATTCATTCCAATTACCTTTAACGTGAAAAGCAGTAGAGGATATTATTAGACATGACAATACAGTGTGTGAAAGTCTTTATGAACTCACAGAAAAAAAAAACTAGAGGAACATGTTTGGGTGTCAAAGTTTTTTATTCCCAACATGTCAATAGGCCAATTTTTTTTTTTTTTTATGTAATATGATCAATTTATACAATCCACCTCTTACATCACCACTTTATGATCTATTGTTCCTTTTGAATTGTAATGTTACTGCTTTAACTATTCTTAATCTTACAATTACTCCACACCTCACCACATTTCCCAAAGAGAGTTCTCAAATTAATTTTGATAATTTGAATCAGGAACAAGGCATCAGTGAGGCATTTCAAAAAGCCATTTATTGATTGGGACCAGAAAAGTGAAATGTGAGAGGTCTGTGAGGGATTGCTGGGTATTCTCAGCGTGGTGTTCCAGAACTTGCTGTGCTCCCTGCTGGGTAGACATTTTATACACCTAATCTGTTAAGATTTCGTGCTTTTTGCCCTTGTACATCTCATAAGCCTTAAACTCACTATCAGCCCTCTGTGCCGCAGAAGGAATGACTTTTAAGGGATTTTGGCTAGTGAGGCTTGCAGGTGTAGACAGATAATACAACAGAGTAATATACAATAAATATAAAATAAATGAAGTATGCATCAAGAAAGGTACACCACCAGAACACAAACACAGGGATTCAGTATTATGTACCACTGGCCAACATGATAGCCTTTGACACAAGCAGAAAATGTGCTAAAAGAGTTGAAGTAATTTCACAAGTGAGGCACCAAAAATGACTGAAAGATAGAAGAAAGTAGAAGTACTGTGTGCTAAACACAGTTTTCCTAATTTTGAGGTTTACTTGCCATGTGCTGCTCATTTAATGACAGATACAAATTACATTTAAAATATTTACATTTATGGCATTTAGCTGACACTTTTATCCAAAGCGACTTACAATTGTGACTGAATACATCCTGAGCAGTTGAGGATTAAGGGCCTTGCTCAGGGGCCCAACAGTGGCAAGTTGGCAGAGGTGGGGCTTGAACCAGCAACCTTCTGACGACTAGTCAAGTGCCTTAACCACTGTGGTGAGCTGGAAGAAGAGACAGAGTCCAACGTGTGTCAATGTTAATGAACCGTTTTATTTTCGGTTTCGTTAAACAAACAGTAGACAACGCTTACCCAAACAATGCTCAACATCCCCGAACCAAAGACCGACAAAGACTCAGTGACATGCACACGCTTACATACACACACCCTAACAAGACTCAGGTGAAACGAATAACACTAACGAACATTCACGAACACTAACAGTCACTCACGGACACTACCAAACCTTCACGAACACTACAACACGCACTCAGCCTAGCACACAACAACGTACACACAGACACACCCTCACACGGACACGCCCACACAGAAACGAGACAGGGGAGGCGGCCAGGGCGGCCACCGTGACATCTATTAAACAAATGTGCAGGACAGAAGCAAGAGTGTAATTACATGGACCTAAAAAAACCTAGGAAAATAAAATACCACATAAAAATATTCAGATTGAAATATTTGTAAAAAAAAATATATATATATAATATTAGTGATGTTTCTCACAGATAAAATCAATTCATACAGGCTTAATATTGTATATTTCACTAGTTGGGTTCACAGGTTTCATTTACATTTACATTTATGGCATTTGGCAGACACTCTTATCCAGAGTGACTTACAAAGTGCTTAGGGATATTTGGAATATCTAGTGTAGCTCAGATAGACTCGAATTCATGTACTCTAATCTGGAATACTACCAGAAAATAGACTTATGATTAACAAGCCTTTCCTATAACCATAATATACAGCTAACTTGTAGCTAACTCCTGTAGTCTGGATATACAACTAAGTTACATAACAACTGAGGAAAGAAGACAACAAAACAGTAGCTAAAAACTTAAGGATATGTTCTATATCAAGTGCTTGCGAAAGAGGTGGGTCTTCAGTTGGCGTTTGAAGACAGCAAGTGACTCCGCTGTTCGGACACACAAGGGAAGTTCATTCCACCACCTTGGTACCAGGACAGAGAAAAGTCTGGAAGCATGTTTCCCATGTGTTCTGGACGATGGAGGGTTAAGGCGACCTATACTTGAAGCACGGAGGGCTCTAGGTACGCTTCTGGGTTTGACCATAGCCATCAAAAGTATTTGACTTACTGGGCTGTCACCTTCTCTTTAAGATGTAATAGCATTGACATTCACTGTTATGTAAACTTACTGAACCACATATTTGCCATTCTCAATGCTGAAATTATCCCGACTTGATATACACCCGTTATTGTTGTGATAAGCCACACCTATAACCACTCCTTATAACGTCAGTTTACTGTTTTAAGAATTAGCTTACCCGTGTTATCCAGACCAGTTACAAGAACCAGATTATTTACTCAGATGATCGCTTAACATCGGATGGTTATGACTTCGGAAAATAAGATAAGGTAACATTACAACTTTTTTTTATTTTACTGTTAATTTAGCATATTAATCATTCATGTGTAGGCTTCCTTGTCTTACATGAAGCACATGTGGGTATTTACAGCACATATTGCTTAAGGTACTATTTGCTTTAAAGACTTGCTTTAAAACCAGTACATTCTGAATGTTATACAAATAACATTGAGGAATAATAACCAGTCACTAGACATGTCAGTGATGGAACAACTAATCTTAATGGTGTTAGGCTAATTATTATTCCTCAATGTTATTTGAATAACATTCAGAATTGGTTGATGGTAGATTAAATGACTTAAATTATATTTTTACACATTTAAAAAAATAATTTAATATAACTTTCATCTCACTGTATGGTTGCAGATATGCTCTCTCTCAATATGGCCGTGCCAGCAATGTTCTTATTACAATACGTAAGTAAAATCACTATTACTTTCGAAACTTCATGTTTTATCCAAAATGTGTACATGATGTGAATCCATTACTTTTTTGTAAATTTTTGTCCTGCTTAAACACATATGTTTAGATAGATAGATAGATAGATAGATAGATAGATAGATAGATAGATAGATAGATAGATGACAATCTTTTCAAAAAACAGATGCAATACTCAACATTAAAAATTGTGTGAATTGAACCATTGGTTTCTTGAAGTCATATTTGAAAATGATGTCTCACTAGTCTCATTAATTAATGCCATGTATCTGTCATGCTTTGTGCCAGAATAAGGCAGGATGCTGAAATGTAGTCTTGTTTCAAGTCTCATTTTTATTTTGAATGTACAACAAGCAGTTAGGGACATCACTAAGAAAGGACACTTCGTACAAACACAATTAAATACACAAAAAACAAGTACCACATGCAACACATGATACTAACAAGATGCACACAATCCCAAGGAAGGAGTTGAGGGCAGCTTCTGTGACAATATTTTGTTATACACTATAATCAAAGGCAGTATTGGGATAAAAATGAAAATGTGTAAAGAGGAGAGGCGATGTGGCCTTTATATCAAAATTCAGTATTTTCCAAACTTCCAAAAGTCATGGGGCAACATTTATTATCCTGATTCTGAAGAATGGCCCTCTCACATTAGATCTACATTAAATCTCTTGATAGCATTGAATATTCTTAAAATAAACCAAATATAATTTAATAGAACTAATAAAGCTACCTGCATACCAGTTTGCAGCTGTCTAGATGCAACTGTTTTCCAGAAATTTCAACCTGAATACACTTTATGAAGCTTCATCTTGCCCTTAAAACTAGCCATTTAAATTTGTTTACGATGCAAGATAACCACAGTGTATGTACAGGAAACCAAGACTTGAAATGCTATTTTAGTTGAAATGCGATTTTAGCTGTTTCATGTGCACAGCACAAAATACACAGGTAGCAAATGTGGTCGAAACACAGGGACTAGGTGGACTATGGACAATGCAAAAGTAATAAAAGAAACAAAACACAACTACCCTGTCTAACTATTCATGTCTACCCTATGCAAAATACAGTGGGTGACACCTGCAATTTATACTGTATAAAAAATAGACTGTAAATCTTACAGTAAATTACTGGCAATAAAATTTCCAGTGACAGATCGCAAAGTGACACAAATTCACTGGAGAGAAATTACAAGATATTACTGTATCATAAGAATAATAATTTACTGTAAACCGAGTATTACTACTCTTCATTTATAATAAATACATTACAATATATTGCAGTTACCATTAATGATAACCAGATGTGATTTCAGTGATTACAGTATGGCAACCTGGCAACTCAAATTGTCAATAAAGTACTAAAAATGTATACACATAGTATTGTAAATTACAACTTGCCATTGTCATTTAATTTGATTAAAACTCTGTGAAGTGATTTTGTTAACATTTTATAGTACATACAAATGATTTTACAAATAATACATCAGAATATGTATCTCTTTAACAAGAATCAGTATAAACAGCAGTACAAATCAAACTTTACAGAATTTCTCTTATTTATGTAAAATGCTCTATGCACTGCATCTACATTGGTTCAGCTCAGGTGAAATATAGCCTAGATCAGTGGTCCTTAAACCTGAGTCTGCCATTTTCTTGAATCAATTACATTGAACAAGATGGGCACACACTGGACTTCAGAATGAAAAAAGCACAACAGGAATAATGTTTCTAAAATCTAGACTTTAGAAACTTCAAACATGTTGCATGACTACAAGAACAAGTTTCCCAGTATGTTACACACATAAAATCCAGATTTTAGAAAATAGTTAAACTCCACACTTATGAAACTCAGCACACAAGTCAATCTAAATAAACAGTAACAAACATGAAGGGTGTCTAGAACTTCACACAGAATTTGAGTCACAATATTTTCATTACACTTACATGCATAGCCAGTCAAAATACATAAATTTTCTTAAAAGACTGCACATGTTGGCAATCGTTGGGTTCTTCCTCTCAACTATCTTTCCACTTTTTGTTTTTGCTGATAACCTTCTCAGTGGAGCTCAGTGGAGACAGTGTAATCCCCACAAAGCACCTAGAAATTCATACAAAAAAGAAATGCGAGTCATTTGTAAGGGGTTTCACCAACTAATCCTTTAATAATTTATGCATAATATTGTAATCAGTCTCAATTTATCAGGCGCACTGAAGACTGAATTTCAGGAGGATTTAAATAATGTGATTTCTTTTAAAATATTGGCAACAACCACAATCTGATATCAAGACAATGGGGGGGGGGGGGGGAATAAATCTGCAGATATGTGCACATGCTCTTGCAAGCGTGTGTACTTAACAAGGAGGTGGGACTTGCTATCTTAGCTCTCCTATGGAGAACAAAGAATAGAAAATTACCGCCATGTTTGATCATCAGAGCAGTGTGTCTGTATGTTAATGAGCTCAGCTGGCTTGTTCCAGTGTGGTTGTGGAACAAAGGATAGTGGTGCTGGTTATAAAAACTAACAATAAAATATGGTGTGTATGCTTGAGGAAAGCTAAGATGAATGCGATATGTAATGAAGATACATTAGTAAACAGGAGAGATGTTTTGTTTTTGCAAATAAAAAGATAATGTGTATACAAATCATGTTATCTAACAAAACTGGTTGAATAAGAACTTATTCAAATGAAAGTATTCTTATTTCAATGAAAGTATAACTAACTATGCTCTTTTAAACAAACTATGCTCAGCTGTTAAAGTCACATTAAAATCCACCGCTGGTGCCTTGTTGCTGAAATATGATGTTGTCCAGGTAAACTGGGAATCGTTCTTTTGCCGTTAAAATCCAGGAAAACCTCTGAAATCTCTCCTCACAATCATTTACTTTAGCATGGTAGTATTATTTACACTAAATTCTGCATGCAAGAATGAATATGTTTTTGATAGGAAATGTTTTTTTAGAAAATACTTCTGTAAATTGCTCTGAACAAATGCTATAACTATATCTTCAAACTGAATTTTTCTCTTAAAAACTGACCTGTATAATAGGAATGCAGTTGCTGGCTTAATATTGCACCATTAAGAGAAAAAATACAACAATATAAACATACAGTTTCTTTGCAGAATAATAACTTATATAGTTTTAGAAGCTACATACCATGATCTGCATACTATACTACACCTACATAATTTTACTATGTAAAACTACAAGTTTTAGAACACCCCAATTTTCCAGTTATTTATTTAGGTGAACTTCTGCAACATTTTTGGGAAGAACTTTCTGAAGAATATTTGATTTCTATTGTAGAAAGAATGCCACGACTGTGTATAGCTGTTATATCTGCCAAAGGTGGCTACTTTGATGAGTCAAAAGTTTAGAATACATTTTGGTCTATAAATTGATTCCATGATTTCTTTTTTAACTCCAATATGCTTTCATTTCAGAGTGCAATGACACATTAAACTGAGTAGTTTCCAATAAAGAACTGGAAAAGTTTAGGTGTTCTAAAACTTTTGACCAGTAGTATATATCACTACATTTACAAATATGTCACTACATTATTTTTAGAATAATGTAGTGACATATTATCTCAATAGAAAGGTCAGAATGTATCTAAAAGGGAAAAGTGTTATGCAATGATTGGTTAGATCTCCCTCCCCTTATTATTGAGCACCTGTTCCCTGTTATCACTCACCCTTTATATACTCACCTGTTTTACCTAGACGTCATGAAGTATTGCCAATTCCTTAGTGTCTTGCATACCGAACAGTTTCTTTGATTTCCTCTGCCAGTTGCCGACCTCTGTTTGATCTCTGGTTTCCTCTTTGGCTTGTCTATTCTGTGATTCTGTTTTCTGGCTATCTGACCATGGATTGGCTTTTGACCATGATTCTTACGCTGTTTAGATTACTGTTTGTTATTCTCCTGGTTGTGGCCCTCGACTGTGTCCTAGATTGTCCGTCTTCTAATAAAATCCATTGTTTCTGATTTGCAAACGTCTGTTTGACTCAACATGTCACAAAAAGCAAATACATATATGAAATAACATGAATATATTCACTAGGAAAATAAAAACATGACTTTACATTCTATACTTAGGTCAAAGAGAAATCCTAGGCATCCGATATAATCCTATATCATTACAAAATCTTATTCAGAACGAACAACTTAATTGTCAGAGAGATTTAGGGAGTATACTTCCTAAGATACAAAATATCATTTGCCATGTGGTGTGGTATTGTACAAAACTGATGGTCTCAAATAAGTTAGGCAAAGTTTTTATAGAGATGTGTAATTATCCTCAATTGTTTCTATACTGGTTGAAACATTACTTCATCCTTTATAACCAAAGACCTAAAAGCCATGTTCATGGTCAGTGATGTTCATCTGTACCAATGTGGTAATGTTATTAGACAGATAATGTTGATAAATGTTGAATGCTAAATAAAAAATAAGGGATTGTATGTGAAGTCATTTTGACTGAAGGTTGCTCTCGTAAAGTATTATTGAATATTGATTTTAGTGTTCAAACTTGCAAAACAGGGACAACAGAAAATATATTTATAAATGTAGAGTGTGAATCTTGTAGATACTTACAGTTGACATCAAATAACACTTATATAGTGCATGTCTAACAAATAAAAAAAAATTCAGTTTCTATCTTTACAAATGTAAGTGACAAAACTACAAAACTAAGAAGTTATTTTGGTAATAATTAAATCATATAATTTGATCTGATTCAGAATACACTCAGGCTGAGTGCATCCTGATAAAATTCGTATAAAAAAATAATGAATCAACTGAAAAAGAAAAAAACATAAATACATCGCAATTATGATGAAGGTATATTACTAAATGATAAAAAAATAAAGATGTAATAAAAAAAATTTCGTTTTGTAACAGTGCATCTATGGTGGATATTTATTGGGATTACAACCACAACAATGCCACCAACTGTGGCCAGTTGGAATGAATATATTCCAGAAACAACTACAACGATGACAACACAAACAAAACCAGCAAAGTCCACAAATTTAAGTCAAGGAACAACAATAACAAATCCAAAAGGTTCAACAATAACAACACAAACAACAAATATAACGATATCGAAATCAACTGCATATAATGAACATATAACAAGTACATCTTCAACAATTCCAACAACTCTGAAATCCGTAACTACATCCAATCCTCAGACTTCCACAGCTACTACGGCTACACCTTCACCAAATCCAAGAACTCTAATCACAATTACTACATCCACACCTCAGACAACTACTGCATCCACAGCTACATCTTCACTAACTACAATTCCTCTGAACACCATAACTACATCCACACCTCAGACAAACGCTGCATCCACAACTACATCTTCAACGAATACAAGTCCTCTGACCACCATAACTACATCCACACCTCAGACAACCGTTGCATCAACAGCTACATCTTCACCAACTACAAGTCCTTTGACCACCATAAATACATCCACAACTCAGACAACCGCTGCATCCACAGCTACATCTTCACCAACTACAATTCATCTTACCACCATAACTACATCCACACTTCAGACAACCACTGCATCACCAGCTACATCTTCACCAACAACAAGTCCTCCAACCACCATAACTACATCCACACACCAGACAACCACTGCATCAACAGCTACATCTTCACCAACTTCAAGTCCTCTGACAACAATAACGACTACCTCTCCTCAGACAACTGCTGCATCACCAGCTACATCTTCACCAACAACAATTCCTGTGACCACCATAACTGCATCCACACCTCAGACAACCGCTGTACCTACAGCTACATCTTCACCAACAACAAGTTCTCAGACCACCATAACTGCATCCACACCTCAGACAACCGCTGCATACACAGCTACATCTTCACCAACTACAAGTACTGGGACCACCATAACTGCATCCACACCTCAGACAACCGCTGCATCCACAGCTACATCTTTACCAACAACAAGTGCTCAGACCACCATAACTGCATCCACAGCTACATCTTCACCAACAACAAGTCCTCAGACCACCATAACTGCATCCACACCTCAGACAAC
>JAOXYF010000052.1:0-15731 GCA_028565775.1 Sternarchorhynchus goeldii | reverse complement strand
CCCACCCCCCAGAGTGACCCGTATCCATCAGCGCAGGGCAGCACCACGCTCGGCTTGTCCATGCCCAGGCCCCTCCCCCCTGCTGCTCCAAGTCCCCACCCACCCAACATCGCTGCTCTCTGTGGACATTCGCTCCTGGCACTAATGTAGGGCAGGCTGGGCTTCCCCTAAGGGCACAAGGCAGCTCGAGGCCTGACAGGCTTTCAGAGGGTGTGAAACGCCCACACCTCCTCTAATTTAACGCGTTCTGTAAGTGTGAGAATTTTCACGTTATAAATCTCAACTTGTTAGCGAAGTATCCATGCAAAAGTGACAGACTCGAGCTATCATAATTCTTCTTACTGTTTAGTGTGCCAGCCATTTGGTAGTGTTGGCTGAATTCTACATTGACAGTTCAGATTCCCTTTATAGTTCACTATATTGTGAATCTTACTGCACTGTAGTGAACAACTGATATGCACTACATATGGACAAAGGTACTATAACATGTGATATCCTATGGTTTGCTATGGCAGTGCTGTATTTAGTAGAATTGCCGGTATAACTGACATGTTGACAGGTTTGGCTCCGGTAAAAGTCACTAAAAAAGCACACCAGAATAAACAAAGCTCACGCTCAAGAAACAAGCAACACATTTCACTCAGTAGCTTTTATTGATAAAATAGCAATATGGATGCAGCTGTTTTTAGGCGAGGTTTTATTATCGTTGTGACATAACACATCTGAAGCTGTAAAACACTGTTAAACCGCCTTATTTCAACGTGTTGTGATTGTACTGCTAGTTTACTTACTGCTGATATTCAAGATTTACCTGACAAAAGGTCACAGTGGTCTACTTGTCACAGTGGCCTGGCCTCAGTGGTCTTATCCGTGTGGAGGTGCTCCTGTGTTGTGTCGGTTGAACGTGGGTGTGCCTGTGTGTACGTCGGTGTGGCGGAGGTGGAGTGTTTGTTATCGGTCTCGTGAATGTTCGTTAGTGTTACTCGTTTCACCTGTGCTTCGTTATGGTGAGTGTATATAAGCGTGGGCATGTCACCGAGTGTTTGTCGGTCTTTGTTGATATGTGATGTTGTTGTTTGTTATGTGCTTCAAAACGAAAACGAAATAAAGAATGTTTTTTTAAAACATTTGCCCTCGGGAGTTTGGTCTCGTTTTCTATAGCTCTCCGGGATCCCTAACGTGACAAAAAGACCGACCTAATCTGAAGAATGCCGAAACGGAAGCACGGGGTCTGCCTGTGACCGGCGCACCCCAGCCACAGAGGAGCACGGCCCAGCCAACTGGCGGGAGCCAGCAACCCGCAGGGGGCCCTCAGCTGCAGCACCAGTGGCTCAGTTGGCAGGCCTGGGAATCTGGCTTTGGGGGCCGTGGGGGCAGTGCCTGCCACATGGATTGGGGAAGCTGGGAATCGGTTTCCCATCACAAGTCCCTGTTTCTGTGCCGATGTCCGTCAATGTCACTGTGGTCGTAAATGTACCTGTGTTCCCATTTCTGTCTCTCCCTGTGCCTGTGTCCGTGCCCGTGTGTGTCCCTGTGACTGTGTTTGTCCCTAGTGTGTTCCCGTCCGTGTCGTCCCTGATACCAGGGAGGGTGGTGTAAGGGCGAAGCGCCAGCGGCAGGGCCCACCGTGGGGGGAGGCTACTCCTGGGGCAGAGCTGGCGTTCATGGTGCCTGGTCTCCAGCCCGGATCCAGAGGTGGCTAGGGAGCAGTCTAGGGGCGTTGGGCGCTCAAGGAGAAAGCGCCCCTTGTGGGGAGGCTCTGTCATGGTGGCTGCCCTGGCCTCCTCCCTCTGTCTTATCCATGTGGGTGTGTCTGTGTGGAGGTGTTCCTGTGTCGTGTCGATTGAACGTGGGCATGTCACTGAGTGTCGGTCTTTGTTGATATGTGATTTGTCGAGATGTCATATACGATATGTCGTTTATATGTGGTAAGCATTGTTGTTTGTTATGTGCTTCAAAACGAAACCGAAATAAGGAACAGTTTTTTAAATGTTTGCCCTTGGGAGTTTGCTCTCATTTTCTACAGCTCTCAGGGAGCCCTAACGGGACACAAACTGTCCTAACGCCCCCTCATAAGATAATTCTGCTGTCTAGAACAAAATTATTTTTCTTTTGCTAGCATTAAATTAAAGCAAACAAAAAACGCACACAGAATTGTTGTGAACACCCTAAAGAAACATTGAGCTAAGTGGCTAATAAAAAAAGAGAAGAGAAACTAGCACAATCTCATTTACGCTAGCCCTACTGCTGAAGCACCGTTGTTAGCCATGTTAGCATCTAGGTCAATGTAACCACTACACAGGTAATGGGGTGGTAATGCTCTGCATTACAAATGGGAGGATGTTGACGTGACCTGCATCATAAGTAGTTCCGGGTCATTTGTGCACACACTAAAGGTACAGGAGGCTGGGCTTCGCTCTTGGGTTTCCTTTGACTTAAACACAGTTTCCATGCCTGAAGCAAGTGGGCAGTTTATTTTTATCCCCCTGCTCTTGGCACAACTAATTTGTATTTCCACTCAGCTGCTTTTGTATCCTGAGAGCAGGTACTGGCAACTGAAGTTTGCTGCTTCCTGAAGCACCGTTCCTTCAATTGAGTTACTTCAGTACATATCCCTCATTGCAAATTTACAGCACAACAAGACTAATTCATGCTTAAACATGGCCTTTCATTCTCAGACAAGGTGTTGGGGGAGACCAAACCTCCCTTGACGGATCTTTCTCTTGCTGGTCTACTGATACACTTTCAGTCTCCTCACATCTATGCTTGTTTGTCATGTTAATCTCCTTTTTGAGGATTTATATTAGAAATGAAATAGCTATCATTGGCCATTTAGTCAGGACGAGACACAGACCGCTAACTTTATCCCTTTTTCCCTTTCTGGAATTTCTCACGTGTCGAAAAACAGAATCGGATGTAAACAGTGAGTGCTTCTTCCTCCGAAGCTTCCTTGTGTCGTATGCAGCTGTTTAAATTTAGATCAAGCAGATCACACAGTCTTAGTATTGTCCTCAAAACCATTTCTCCAGGGAAGGATACAGTGACTCTGTGGATGGAATAAACAGGTAACACGCACCACAAGTCACGTTCTGTTGGATGATGCTGCCAAAGCACATGTGCGAACACGCATGCCGTGATGGGAAGAAATACCAGTGGCGTTACTCTGTTGGTTGATGTTCTCATTAAGGGGATAATATAGATCTAGAAGGGTGTAGATCTAGAGGGGCGTAGATCTAGAAGTGTGAAGGTAATTGGTAAAATGCATGAAAACCAAAAGAAAAACTTCTCAATAAGAAAGTCTGTGATCCAGGATTGTTTCATGGAAGATTTGGGACAGGATGCTGCTCCAGAAACGTGGAGAAGCAATGTAGAATGGCACTTCGTTTTCTCAGAATCCTGGACGACGAATGCAAAGAACTTTGCACAGGTTCCCTAGACAAGTTTGAAAAAAACCCTATACTTTCACATGTCCTTCCTGGGTTCTGTACATGTAGTACTCTGCATACAGTGGTGCCATCGTTGGGGTGTTAGGACAGTTCCAAGGACCTGTGACTGACAGAGGCCCAATGTGAGATCTTATCATGGGGCCAAAAATCCCATGTGGCACCCCTGTCTATATATGTGCAATCCTACATATGTTTCAGGGGATTCCTGTTGGAAATAGCATTTGTTCAGTGTAACAGGCGTGAAGCCACAAACATCTGACAGGTTATAGGGAGCAGAACAGTTCTGAATAACCCTGAACTAAACAGCCTTATTGTGTCACATATGTCTTCACAGCACAGACATCTGTTTTTTTATTAGTGGAATGGGCTAATTCTCCTAATGCTTGCTTCAGTCTTCATTAAGTTGCTTATCTGGCCCGTGTCCGATGTTACTTTCATCCAAGATACATAACGATGCAGGTCAGATGAAGAGGAGGGGGTCAAGCACGTAACGCTAAATTAAAAAGCCCCCTCTCCATGCCCTCTGCTCATACGCGTCAACGCCGGCCTCTCTGAGAAGATTAATCATCTAGACCTTTGCTCCAGCAGCCGGTTAATCACGTAGTCTTCCTCTATTTATGCTCTTTCTACACTTCATAATCTGCTGGAGAGCTCCAGCTACAGTACATCCACAGTCACATCCACAGTGCCCTCTCTGCTGTCTACTCTGCTCGGACGTTTCAGCAATGACCGTTACTCCAGAGTGAACAGACTCTGACGCCCCCACATGGGCTCATCTAGATTGGGGAGACCGCTGTCTCACCACCGTCGTCTGATCACCGAGGGCGAGAGTGTGCACTCTGAATCCCACGTCATCGCAACAACAACAACAACAACAACAACATCAACAACAACATCTACAACAACATCAACAACAACATCTACAACAACATCAACAACAACATCAACAACATCAACAACAACAACAACAACATCAACAACAACAAACGGAGTGCGTGGAGGAATGGGCAATCGTCCCACTGACGTCCGGACACGAATCCCGCAGCGACAGCTTGACCATTCTGAGATACAGCTCACACGCCTGCCAGAGTCCCGACCCCAGCGAGACAGAGGGCTCTCATCAGGAGCCGGCTCACGTCGGTCGCACTGCACAGCGATACCGCAGACGCTGACGTCAGAGGCAGCCGCTTCATCGAAGGTGAAGGACTTTAATTCCTCACCGGGGGTTCCAGGTGCAATGGAACCATCTGGCTGCCAGAAAAGTGCTCTCTTCTTATTGAGATTACAATAGTGGCACACTGCCAAACATTTGATATTTTTTTCCCCTCCCTTATATGAATGTCTGCCACTCAAAGTTTTCGGCTCTTGGTGCCTTTTTGCACAGGATGACTGGAAAATATGCAACTTCAGTTTAAAGTAATTAGTATTAATGCTTTTGACATTGTTAGCCTGTCATCTGGAATTTATTTCTCTCCGTTTAAACCATGAAATCCATTGAATAAGGACATTAACTATTTCAAACCACCTTTGAGTAATGCATGTCCACTCTCTTCAATAAGTGATTAAACACTATATTGAGACATAGCTGAAAGCAGTATGTTCCTTATAACAGTAGATAACACGGAGAGAGAATGTAAGCCAAGGCCAGCTTGGCAACCTGACTTGGGGAATTCCTCTCAAATTGCTCTCTGAGTCTTGGATCAGCCCTGTGAACAAAACAACCCAGCACACAAAAGTGTTTTGAAGTCTTTTTGAGGTGGTGATACATACCATTGTGTCCAAATTTTTATCTAAGACCAAAGGTGTGAAACAGCCCTTGGCTCCATGTTGAAGTGGAGGAGACCAAACAGTTTATGACCTCATGATCTGGACAGCATGAGTCTCCCAGGGACCAGACATCACACAGCATTTCTACACTACACATCAAACAAACAGGACAACGGTAAATTGGACAAAAGGTATCCAGAAATACAACACCTTATGCACCTGGTGAACACAGAGGGAATGTAATACCGTTCCTAGTGACTGGTGTTTCTGTTAAAATTTTACAGATTTTAAAAATACAGTCAGTAATGTATTTAAGTACAAATTAGAGACACATCACACACACACACACACACAAACTCACACGTGTGTTTTACAACCATACAAATTACAAACTGTGCAGCAGAAAGACTCTTGGATGCAATCGTAAACACCTGCTTTACAAGACGCCGAAAAACCCGATTACTTTCCGTGACTCCCACGCGGGCAAGCGCCGACGATTCCCCGCCCGAGCGTGTGTTAATGCACGCGAAGCTCCAGTGCGCCTGGGACATAAAAGAGCAGTAAACAGATCAGCGGCATTTCGCGCCGTATTCCTCTGCTGAAAACGCTCTATGCTGAAAACCAGCCACGCTACAGCATCCGGCTATGCTGAAAAGGCAGATTTAAAGAGACTGGGGTCTTGCTTTCTCAGTTACTAAGCACAATGTGTTCCGAAATATTCCATACATAAACCACTCATTGCGCTGACTACACAGTAAATGTGTGTAATACGTGATTTTTTTAACATAAACTTTATGTAAATATATTCACAATTTCAATAATCCTGCAAATCAAACAAACACAGACACTGCAGGTGCGAATTTGGGTGTTTTATTGATTTGTTTGTTTGTTTATTGTTCATTTCATTTATTTGTTTGTTTGTTTGTTTGTTTGTTTGTTTTGCTCTAATGAGGAATTACATAATTCTAAATCAGATTTGCAGTAAGTGAACTTACCCCCAAACCCTAGGTCAAACTTGGAATAACTCCTTCATCCTAAACCAAAGTCCTCACTGAAGTACACCTCCCTTATTTCACTGCATTGTCCTCCATTATGGATGTGTTAACAGTAGCATTTTTTTGGGGTGTTGCTCAACTGCATTGGTATTTATGAGCACCTACATCAAATGCTATGACATCTGAGATTCTAAACTGTTGTTATGGTAACCCATGGGAAAAACAGCTTCCAAAGCCTATACATTTATTACTGCAGAAGGCATGAATTCAGTCATTTGCAGTTTCAGAACGTCTTATGCTCCTATAACACTGGGCTATAAACCGTGCATTAGTCTGTACAAGAACACAATATATCTTTCAGCAGACTGCAAAGAAATAGCAGAGAAGAGCCGACGGGAGTTTTATACGCAGATGAAACCCACAGTTCACATTTGACTGCTGCAAACTGTGAGACTGCAGGAACGAGGAGCAGGATCGGCTGTAGTGTGTGTGTGTGGGGGGGGGGTGCTTTGAAGACGATCTGTTCCAACATCAAAGAGAAACTTTTCCCACATTTTCTGGGTTTTTAAAAATTTACTTGTTTCGACTGGAAGAATCACACTCTTGGCAGTAATCCCTTGTGTAAAGCTTCTTACCAGGTTTGAAGATTAAACGTCTTGCAGAATTAGTAATACGAGCTCTACAGTTACTGAAATAATGGAATCTCGTCGTTTTTCCTTTGTGCTAGGGCTACTCTAGTATCCTATAAGATTTAGCTCTTTGATAATTAATAAGCTACGCAGCACTTTACTATGAAGTTCACTACATACATTCTTATTAACGAATCAAAGCTCTAGTGTAATAAACTGACCAGTTCGATTCGACACATTTGGCCTGCACTGTCAGATAGTATCCCGTTATGGTTACAGCATCGATGTGGCTCCGAGACTTGAGAAACTGGTCTTTAGTCCAACCAAGAAAACATGTGATTATTCTAAGCCTTACATGGTAACTTCAGACGGGCCAGGAATCAGTAGATTAACGCAAGGATATTCATGTGGAACGATGGACGTCGATTCACCTCAGCCTGCTTATAACGCCTTTCGCAATTATTCTTCTGCTTAATACTTTTAATTGTATAAACTGTTGTCTAGTTGTCTAGTGTGCTGTATGATACCTCCCACTCCCGCTCTCTGTAATGTGTCACTGAATGCACTTGCACTTATATAGAGCACTGAATGGATGGATGAATGGATCAATCAATCAATCAATCAATCAAGTTACACTTAGACCAGTACCCAAACAGGTTTTCATAATAAATACTCTACAAGTTGGGTTTTTTTTTTAAACCATTCAACAACCCAGTGAGTTTCAAGAAGGGATGAAAATATAGCGTTTTTATTATTCAATGAATTATTTAAGAAACAAATCAGTGGGTGCCTGGGGAAACAGGAAGTAAAGTGAGACGGAAGGTTCTCGTTGGCCTTCAAAGGAAAGTCTGAGTAGAGATGGAAACAGTGGTCTCCTTTTTTTGTGGTTTCAATGTACCACACACACTGTGCAGAAACCGTCTCGGAGGAGCATGCACGAACGGCATCATCAGGGATTAGTCAATCAGCATTTAGAACAGGGAAACAATTATTAGTGTTTCCTGGGGCTAAATCACTTATGTAAGGCTTTCAAAAACTGATTGATTTTATGCAATCAATGTCCATCAGAGACAACTGGCTGGTTAAGTTGATGGTTCCCTGATCTCTTCCTGAATAGCCTACATACACCAAGATTGAATTTGCTTATTTCGTGTTTCTACAAGAAAAGACAACATAAGGTGGCTTTAAAATCAGAATTAAAGAGGTTTTGATTATGGATGATGCGCTGTGACACTGTTCGCAATGCTAACACAGCCCACGTCAGCAAACCGTATGAACAGAAACACAGGAGTGGCCTCATTCATAGAAAGATGAGCATCTGAGGGTGTATTGATTGTACCGAGAGCAGTCTAACTGTGAGACAGCTGCAAGTAGGATAAGGGAAGAGGATCAAATAGAAATTGAGAGACGGAGAGAAAGAGAGAGTGAGAGAGAGAGAGAAAATGAATGAAACACTTACACACACACAAACACAGATGCACACACACACTTAATTCTGTGTTGGCTAAATTGTCTGACGGAGATCAAGGATACAATATGATGCTATTGCACCTACACTATGCTGAAAGCACTCAGCAGTTCCTGCACAGGTGTTTACAGGCGAAGGTCCACTTAGTGCACAAACATCAACAATGAATGCACCCATAAATCTGAGCACAACCTTAACAACACCACTGCAAGCTGATCCAGGGGAAGTCCCTCCGTGCCACGCCCCTGCTGCTCATTGGCTAACGGGAGACAATCCTAACCCGAGCAATTAACCCACAGTGAAGGTCCTGCCAGGCTGGTAGAAGAATACATGGCTCGGCCAGCCGTGGGGCGTAACCCCCCCCCTCCAGCCCCCCTGCAGTTTCACGACCCTCTCAGACAGACCAGTTGTTCAAAGATGTCATTCTGCTGCATACCAACAAAGCCTAGAGAGAGACCATGGACGAAGCCCGCAGCATTCACTGAGCCCCCTGTAGAGTCTGCTGGTGGATCACCCTGTTTCTGAAGCTGCTCTGTTGCTAAACCTGTGGCGTCTCATATGCATGAGTCACCTATACTGCAGTAAGTGAGAGAGAGAGAGAAAGAGAGAGTGAGAGAGAGAAAGAGAGAGAGTAGTAGAGTCTGCAGTGTTGTAGGTATAGACTGAACAGCTGGTTGAACAGAATTACAGTTCATTTGCTATATGGTTTGTACATCATCTCTGTATATTTGGATTGCTTTTCTCATGCAGTGGAGGGTAAAATGCAAGTGGAAAGCTTCACTGTTATTAGTGTGTAGAATATCAAAGTATGTGGCTAAACATGTTTTGAATTCCTGAGTGTTCTGATTTCTCTCGAGCTGCAGACACAGTGAACGACTTTCCTCCTACTGCCAACTCATTCATCTGACATGGAATGAAACCAAACAAAGAATCCAACTAGCAAACTAGTATCTAACAGCAAAACTTCAATTCTGTCAGTATGTGTTATAAGTGTCAACTGTGTTATGGAAAGCAGCATGGCTGATGTATTTGTCTGAAGAAGTTTAAAAGGCTGTGTAAAAAGTCCTATACAACAACCCCCACCCACCCACCACCAGGAGCACCACCTTAGACCTGTGAGAACATGCCATCCCTGCATACTTTCATTTACATAGGCCCTTCACTGTCTACTTTCATCTCAGTTCTTGTCCTCAGCCTGAGAATAGGACTATGACAATCTACATGTCGGAGCGAAAATCTGTCTCATTCTGTAATATATACCGTTATTACTACTAAATGCTATCCTACAAGTCAGCCAGCGGAAGAAGGAACAAATTAATCCCCCTCTAACCATTTTTTACCGTTGCAAAAAAACAAAAGAAACAACGCTGCTCTTCTATCATTCTAACCTATTAAATAAGCCCATCGGATCAAACAGCCCATCGGATCAAACAGAAAATAACTCTAAAATTACTCCGCGTGAATCAGCACTCCCCACCACGCGCCTCTGAAGGAGTGCTGCTACAGATGAAAAGGATCCGATAAACGGTACTAAATCTCGCGGCCTCTCCAAGGGGCTCTGTGGCAATAGCTCGAGCTGTTCCCAGAAACGTTTTTGGACTTGTCTAAACAGAAGAGCAAAAAAGAGCCGCTCTTAGATGTCACAGGAAGAGGCTTTTACACCGAGGGGATATACGCGAATAATTAAATGAATAAATAGACAGTTATTTTCGAACTGAGAGTAAACACCTGCTGTCTTGCTGAAGACTTGGTCTGACATTAATTATTAATGCAAAGCACTTAGTTGTGTTTTCTGGTTCAACCTTTCTACTACGATCCAAAAACTGTTGTTTTTGTTGTTGTTGTTGTTTTTGGTAAAAAGAAAAAAAAAACACTGAATTCTGCTGCCATCTAGTGGTTCTTATTTAAGTCAACCACAGCCTCAGCTCAGACGCATAAATGGGAAAAGAGCGTCAGATAAACACAGTAAGCTACAGTAAACAGTGGAGTAGCTCGTCATCTTGGCTTCTGGCTACAGATGTCCGTAACCACGCTAAGGGCAAAGAGCTTGACATTAAACAGAGGTTTGAGCATAAAACATGACCATCATCCCCAATATTCACATCGCTTCATAAGATTTAGAAGAATATAGAAGCGATATCAAAATATAGCTAGTGTTAAAGGAAGTGTGATAGTGTTTTATAGTGACAATAAACTTCACTGTCGAATCACATTATTCTAAAATCATTATCTAGAGTCATACGCGGCCAACAATAGAATTTTCTATTAATATACTGTATGAAACACGAGCACTGTGTCCTACCACATCCTGTCACTGTAGCGCGATCATGTACTGTGCAGTGAACCGGCGCTGATGGCGTTTGTGTTTAAATGAATAGCCCCTTATTTGCTCATAACAAACCGTTTTATATAAACGGTTTGCATTCAAAACAGATGATCGTAGACGCTAATTTATGTAGATAAAGCACAAACCAAGCTATGTTTACTCTTGAGAGGCCTACAAACTTTGGAGCCGTTTTATTGTGTACATTTGAGCAGATAGATACTCGATTGGGTTTAATGAACAGTGTAATTAAATACGTTTAACCTTGAGCAGAGACGTGGCCAAGCTACCGTGCAATCTCTCCTCAGTTATCCACTTAGAGTAAGTGCAATGCGTATCGTATGGGCTTTTTGTTGTTGTTGTTTTGTTGTTGTTTTTTTTTTAAAAAAACAATAAGCCAAAAACCAAATATTTTGAGGGCAGATCAGAAAAAAAGTATTCCAAATATGTAGCTTTCCTAAAATATTTGAGTGGACAAAGTCATGGATGGACCAGTGTGTCTAAGTTCTTACATCTTCAAAAACCCAAAGATCAAAAAATGTATCTGAGGCAGAAATGCAAGTGAATTTCCTTGAATTTGCAAGTATTTCTGAACATGTGTTTTATTGTGTTGAAATTATATTTTGTATTTGTTCTAGTTATGATACACAATGTCACTCTCGTTTTACCTGACTGAAGGTCTGAAAACAGCTTCTTTAAAGTACTTCCCCAAAGTAAAAGAGTCCAAGGACACGGGAACCTACTGCAGAGGAGAGCGCTAACAACAGGCCACTTCGGGGTTTGTGCCGCACCCGCCGGGCATCTGGGGTATCAGTCGGACCAGCGCTAGAAACAGTGTCCAGACCAGCGTTGCACTGGATTCAATCTTGTAGGGGGGAGGGGGATACCAGGCTCCGTGTGATGAACGGCGGGCATGTGGGCAAGTGTCGGTACCCCAGATGGCTGCAAGGGAGAAAGGTAGCTGGGTGTGGTTGTAGGGGAGGACAGGGACGTAGGACAGAAGAAGGGGAGGAAGGAGGATTTGGAGCAGCAGGCTTGCAACACAGTACAAGCACCCGCGCATCCAAACCCCAGCAGGTTTAGAGGTCTGATTCCAGATCTGGTCTGTATGCTGTCCTATTAATAAATCCCTCATTCGACTGTGCTCATCCAGAGAGCGAGAGAGGGAGGTTCAATCACACTTAGACAAGTTGAATCACCGCATGTGTCGTAATAATGAAACGCTGGTCTCAAAGGGCAGCCTTCATCCAATCAGATGACGCTCCAGTTTCTCTTGAGTGCATGTTTCCTGTTTACAGGACCGGCATAGAGTCAGCTGTAACGCTGCAATGAAGCCGATTCGAATGTACAAACATTTGTACATTTAGAAAACGAGTGACTAACCACTCTGTTTAAACACAAGGTCACACGAGGCATCTTGGCAAACATCTCGAGACTGCAAGTGTTATGGAAAAGACCGCAAACACCGCAACATTTTAGTGCCTATAAACAATGTGACGGGAATAAACATAAATAACGACTTTGTTAAATCTCTGGATGACGCAGTCACTTTGATCATCCGTACACTTCCCAGAAAGAGAGTAAAGTTCGGGGGGGGGGTATTGACGGAAGTGCTGCTCACAGAAGTACGACACGCTGGGAAAAAGATGCACTCGTTTTTGACATTTAGCTAAAGTGCCTTAATCCATAACTGTAGATAGCGAAATCTATTCCCTAACCGTTCATCTGATGGTAGAACACTCTCAAACCAGCAACAAGACTGACACTTCGTTAATGATACCAGCTCTGCATCCATTAAGGTCAATGTTCATGTCGAGCTGAAAATGGTCGTCAATCCAAATGCTATCCTGTTAGTAGTGGTCCTGTGGTAGTAAGGATGTGTATGTGAACAGAAGAAAAGGAACCCCGGGTACATGTTGGGTGTACGGTGGGTGTTTCTGTGGCTGGTGTGTATATAATGTATGTGTGTATAATGCTGGTGTGTATATAAATGTATATAAATACATATAAGGTTCAGAGTCAGTTTCTGACCAATAAAAAGGGAATATGACAATAAGCAATGTCCAGTTTACCAATAGAAAAGTTTTGTACCCTGTTTCAATCACTAATCTGACAATGTCTCTTTCCCAGCACACGCTCATACCACCTAGATGTGCGCAATATATCTTCTATTAAGTACATTCTGACTGATGACCTATGTTGCTTTAATTCCTGAGGTAACCGCTTACTACCAGTACCATTGCGGTTTTTAGCATCCTCTAGTGTTAGCTTCAAGAACTACATGCTTATGTATAAACTGCAGCATGTGAAATGTATTCACACAGGTGTAGCTATGTAAAAAAATACAAATGACTTAGTCGGGGACTTTAATATGGCTTAATTGTAACTAAATTTGAATCTACTGCAATATAGGGTATCATCTTGCTGTGTTACTTATATTTAAACCACATTTGAAAGCAACATATTTGAAGGCAAGAAGTTTAGTTTGAACTTAATATTGATGAGTATGAGTGTGTGTGTGGGGGGGAGTAACTTTGAAACTTAGGGAAATGGTTCGGTAATAAAAGTAATGCAGTCATACTTCTGTTGGTATTCAGTCTTATAGTTGCTGAAGTACAAATATACAAGCGCAATACCACGTTTCTGTCACACACACGCACACACACAAACAGTTCAGTCAAACGCTGAATTTTAAGAGGCGTAGTTACCATCTGCCCTGAGTTCAGCTCAGAACTAATCAGGTCACTGCTGACTGTATACCAGTCTTCGATACCAGCCTTATGCAACGCGAAATGCGGGCTACATTCGGCCATAACGTCACACCGTCACAATTTTCACAATACATTTTATGACCGGAGATACAGGTGACATAGAAACGTGTAAAGACACATACTTTACTATCTGCCGCTCACGCAAAAAGTCATGAGACAGATGAACGGGATTGAAGAAAAGCGATAACTGACGTATACATGACCTAGAAGATATTTAAGATTAACTAGTGTCGCGCTGAACGATGACGACAGAGCGAGACAGTAATCCCTTCCACACAGAAAACGGGGCCAGTTATGAGGTTGACTGTGCCTCCTTGTACGAAATACCAATCTTCCCGGTGTACCAATATTAATCGAAACTTTTGCTCTGTAGTTGGAATTAGATACATAGCCATTCGAGTCTTAAATAAGATTTATTTACCCAGGTATTATTTTATTTTTTTGATTAGTTAGAGATTGAACAACGGAATAACGCTTTAAGAGATATGCTTGAGAGGTACCCTTTAAGACTTTGTATTTTCAATGGACCAGCTTTGATTCCTAAAAGTATATTTAGGAGTAAAATAACGCCAGGTGACATACATGCATGTCGACGTCCATGCACGCGCACGCACACGCACGCACGCATCTTCTATTTAAAGCCACAATTACATGATTCATGCAATCTAGAATTACTTCAGTCCGCAACTAAATTCTAGCAAAATCGCTAATGCATTTACACTATTCTGGCGCGATGACACCTCGCGAAATCTCCCACTATGAATCCTACTAATCTTCTCTATGGGAAGCGGCAAAAAATAGGGGGGGGGGGTTGTGATAAGCAAAATTTTATGCAAATTAATTCTTCAAACGCGACAAGGTAACCAGACAGTGTTCGTGTGAACAAAGTGTTCTACAACTGCAAGTAAGAAACAGACGAGATTTTAAACGTCCCTTGATAATAGAGAAGAAAAGCTAATATTAGCAGTTTCGGTATGTTTATGCCTCATTTTTAGACGTATGAAGATAGTGACGGAATTGAGGAATTATACTGAAGGTTCCAGAAATGTTGGTTTGGAAATGTAGCGGTTTGATATGCTATTAATAAAATCTAAACACATTATTAAAAATGACAAAGTCATAAATATGCTAACAATTATACTATTAAGAATGATTCCAGATTCTTATATTTAGACTATAGACAACTGTTGTCCCTCAAAAAAATCTAAGACAGGAATACAGCTGGGTGCTAATAGATTTTAATTGTATTTAATGTGGCTTCTAATTTATTTTTAATTTCATTATTTTTTTTAGCAATACGCCCAGTCCTGATGCGAGGCGTCTACAAGCGTAGCTGTACCAGAACTGAGTAAATGCCTTGTAAGACTCTTTAGAAGATATTGTACTCTGTCGCTAAGGCTGTAAGAGTACGCAGACAGCTTTTACAAACGTTTTACAAACGTTTTAAATTTAATATAAAGTACCACGGCTTCATTAAACAATCCATCATGACTGATTATGAAGAATATAAATATTTTAAAGGGCCAAAACCAAATAAATGTAATAACATACATCATCCACCAGGTGGGAATATCGTCCTTTGTATTGTATTTAATGCCGGCATGAAATCACAAATTACATTGTCTACATTTATTTTAATTAATGTATAAACTAGCAACATATATAAATGTAACTTTAATATTGTTTTGATTGAATATTGTTGTTTTATTTTGGCTGGATATTAAATCCATATTTATTAACTCACCGAATGAACTCACACTTCTCCCTGATTTGCCGCAGGACATACGACACAAAGAAATACATCTTAAAGAACGTACGTACGGGAACGTACAGTGTTATTGAAACGCACGGAGAAATTAGAACAAAACGACAGAAGTCACAGAATGTATGTAAACAGTAGCAGAGTAGGGACTCTCTACGGTAGGGACTCTCGACGATAGGGACCCTGCATCTATCCATTATCTCTCCAGAGGACTGGAAGGGCAGAATGTACGTGCGTGCGTGCGTGCGCGCGTGTGTGTGTGTGTGTGTGTGTGTGTGTGTGTGTGTGTGTGTGTGTGTGTGTGTGATGACTGAGAATCACAGAGCAGAGGAAAGCTGGGGGAATAGAAATTATAATTAAAGTGAGCGGGTGATGACAGGCCTTCTGTTAGAGGTCTTATTGGAGGCGGCAAACCAGAATCATAATAATGCAGAGATCCACCTCAGCTGCCTGCGACGCTTAACAAGTCCTAATGAATAATGGAGGAGAGTATTCCCACCCCCACCCCCCCACCCCCATCCGTCTCTCTCTCTCTCTCTCTCTCTCTCTCTCTCTCTATCTCTCTCTCTC
>JAOXYF010000051.1:0-12302 GCA_028565775.1 Sternarchorhynchus goeldii | reverse complement strand
GGGCCACAGGCAGGGCCCAGAGGTCACCGGGCCACAGGCAGGGCCCAGAGGTCACCGGGCCACAGGCAGGGCCCAGAGGTCACCGGGCCACAGGCAGGGCCCAGATGTTACCTGGGTATCAGCAGGGACTCTGGTTTCAATCAAAGTGTGAAGGAGCACCAACAGGCCAGGATTACAACCACATCCCTCTGAAGAAAGGAACTGATCACAGAGGGCATTATGGGTGTTATCCATAAAATGGAGACAAAACTGATTCACGGTGAACCTTCCCTCCTAAAGCAGTGAATCATTACGAGATAAGTGAATAATTACAAGAGTAGTGACTCATTACAAGAGCAATACATTATTATGAATAGTGAATCACTATGAGAATATTGATTCATTTTGAAAGTAGGAAATCATTCTAAAAGTAGTGAATCATTATGAGTGCAGTGAATCATTACAAGAGTAGTGACTTGTTACAAAAGCAATAAATGATACTGAAAAGTGAATCACTATGAGAATATTGATTCATTATGAAAGTAGGGAATCATTATGAGAGCAGTGAATCATTACGAGTATTGAATTATTACGAGAGTAAGGAATCGTTACAAGAGCAGTGAATCATTACGAGAGTAGTTGGCCGGCTTCAAACAACCACCAGAAAGCAGACATTTATTTGCTGCTTTTTAAAGATTCATGCAATTTGTGACATTATACAAAACACAAAAACGTGAGCATTGTTCAAAACGTTCCCCTTTGGAATATTCAAATGCATATGAATGGGGCGAGAAAGCAGTGCTTCAGGCGAGTTGTATAAAGACCTTGATTCATCAGCTGTAAGAATGAGTTGGAAACCCTAGTCCTGACATTCACACATCTCAGATGTCCAAAACAGAGCCCTCCATGAAGTCTTCCAAATACACACACACACACACAAACACACACACAGAATGAGCTCTGATGCTACTCTACTACCTGTAATGTCACTTAAAAAAAAGAACCCGTAAATGAGTTTGTCACCTTCTGCACAATCAATCACTGATACCATAACAATAATGAGTGTTCTTCACTGAAACATACAGTAATTAACGTGATACCATAACAATAATGAATGTTCTTCACTGAAACATACAGTAATTAATGTGATACCATAACAATAATGAATGTTCTTCACTGAAACATACAGTAATTAATGTGATACCATAACAATAATGAATGTTCTTCACTGAAACATACAGTAATTAATGTGATACCATAACACTCTTGCTTCATGATTTATTTAACCATACACACTTACATCTGATTTATGTAACCATACAAACTTACATCTGATTTATTTAACCATATACTTGCATATACTTTTTTCTGACATGGTGATGATCTTTTTCCATACTGACGTGTTTTAGAAATCCATCACATCATCACACTTAAATCACAATTAAATTAAACTTTTGCAAAACGTGTCTCAGTATAGTTTCTCTGTAATGTAATACATCTACATTACATAATAGCGGCATTATTACCACACAACTGTAAAACACTGCCTTTAATTATCACTATGTGCCTACGTCACTTCACCCACTGTGCACCCAGTGCATTTAAGAACCAACTGATTCATGTATTTATTTTGAAAGGCCGTTTAGTAACAACTTCTTTTGTTAAATGAATTGCATTCGCTTTACTCGTTAAGTTTGTACCAAAACGGCGCAAACGCATCAGCCGTCCACGCTAACAGCGCCACAAACAGAACGACTCTTTTAGGAGCAAACTGAACGAAGAAAACGAGACGGAGCATACAAAGCTAAATGTAATCATACAGCACAATTACTTACATTATTTCATTGGGGCTCGTCTTTGTAGAGGAGCATCGTCTTCCTCTGATGTCCGGGCGCAGTTTTCAACTTTTGAAAACTTTTAGAAACCTTCCATCAACTTTTGCGCGCCACGTGAAAGGATATTAGAAAAACGAGCACATTACCATATACTAAAATCACAAGATTTAGTTGTTTGCTGCTGTTATTATTGTTTAGTTTTTTCTCTATATATCGAAACTACACGCCAAGTTTGAAGGAAGAACCTGTTCTCCGTTTGCGATTAGATGCTCAAACGCGACAAGGGCAGTTTGAGATCCAGGGCTCTTCTGAGCGACACAGCTAGAGCTTCTCAGCAGCGCCACACCCTTCAATGAGTGAAAGTCCCCGTGTACGAAAAAGACCCCGGTTTGTTTATACAAATATAGACGTGTATCAAATCAGCGACAACTCGCTAAAAAAACCATTCAAACCGCAGTTGCCAATGTTGAGTAAGTGCTGGAAAACTTGATCTTACTTTCCGTTTGACCCTGTCACGGCGTTTTATCAAATGATAAGAAGGTAGGCTAACTTCTGCCTTCACATTTGTTGTAGCGTTTTTTGTGAAGGCACAGGAACAGTGAGGCTACTGTTCCCAGATCAGGTGTGTGTGCTGTGAGGGCAAAGGAACAGTGAGGCTACTGTTTCCAGATCAGGTGTGTGTGCTGGAGTGAAGGCGTGAGTAATTTACAGTAAGATTAGATAACGTATCCAGATCACATACTTCATGGAACTGTTATTCCTCCATAGATATTGAACTACTACCACATAGACGCAGACAAATAATATTTTATAAAAATAACAACAATAATAATAATAATAACAACAATAGTAATCACTATTATTGTTGTTGTTGTTATATTATTATTATTATTATTATTATTATTATTATTATGAAACAATGAAAAAGCGATCAATTTGATGTTGACAAAGTAAGTGCCATTCGATTATACATAGAAAATAGGCTTCGTACTTCATTCTTATGTAATCCCCTCAGATCTACCTGGAGAGGGGCTGGCAAAGCAGTGCTGCAGTCACATGACACGCCAAGTCACATGAGCATATCAATAACACGGAAAATCCTGTGCTTTTCATTTGCATCCCCTCCAGAGCCATCAGTACAGAAGGATCCAGGACGGAAGGATCCAGGCAGATTCCAGTGTCTGCAGTGATATGTTCAGGTGTTTATAGAGATATGTTCAGGTGTTTAGAGATATGTTCAAGTGTTTATAATGATATCTTCAGGTGTTTATAATGATATCCAGGTGTTTATAGTGATGTCTTCAGGTGTTTATAGTGATGTCTTCAGGTGTTTATAGTGATCTCTTCATGTGTTTATAGTGATCTCTTCAGGTGTTTATAATGATATCTTCAGGTGTTTAGTGATATCTTCATGTGTTTATAGTGATATCTTCAGGTGTTTATAATGATATCTTCAGGTGTTTATAGTGATATCTTCAGGTGTTTATAGATATCTTCAGGTGTTTATAGAGATATCTTCAGGTGTTTATAATGATATCTTCAGGTGTTTATAGAGATATCTTCAGATGTTTATAGAGATATGTTCAGGTGTTTATAATGATATCTTCAGGTGTTTATAATATCTTCAGGTGTATTTGTTGGCTTCATCCACCAAACAGACAGTGGACAAAAGAATAGCCCACATTAGCAATTCAAAGGACCAACGTTGAGCAGAAAACTGACAGAATAATCTGAAGTAACATTGCTGGAGTAACATTGCTCACTAGCCATAAGCAATAGATGAGGCCAACGATTCCATGAGGCCAAGCAGTCTGGGAAAACAGGCTGCTGTTAACTGAGAGCACTGCTGCTCTCATACTGTCTCACATCCTCTCATCCTGTCTCACATCCTCTCAGCTATCATACTATCTCACATCCTCTAATACTATCTCACATCCTCTCAGCTTTCATACTGTCTCACATCATCTCGGCAATCATACTATCTCACATCCTCCCATACTGTCTCATATCCTCTCATACTGTCTCACATCCTCTCACAGATGCCATTAACTACTGCCTGCAAGACACTTCTGTCCTTACAGTGGAACAGAGGGATCACTGCACGTTGCTGGTTTAGTTCAATATGAAGCAGAGGAAGAGGAAAGATTGTAACGGAGGTATTCAAACTCAGCCATTATTCAAACAAGGTGGTCCCCTCTGATTTTCTATCTGTCAGCCTGTTTGCATTTCTTTCCACAGAATCTTTGTCAGGGACTTTAACTTGCACACTTTGTTAAATACACACTTAATCCAGTGTTCCAGTAACTGCACTTGCTTTAATGTAGTTTCTCATGGTAACAACCTTTAACACACACACCTTTCAAAAGTGAACAGATCTAAGATATTTATTGTCAATAGAAATTAAACAAACCAATGGGAAAAAATCACGTTGTATTAATGTGTAAACCAATTTCGGAACCCGTTCACCAGAAAATGGGCAGAGCAGAGTGTGACAGTTTCAAAAGAAAGAGAGAAAAGAAAAAACAGAACACTCTCCATTCTATATGGCAAAACAAGAATACACCAACATCTCTGTGCTGGTTAAAACAAGAATACACCAACATCTCTGTGCTGGTTAAAACAAGAATACACCAACATCTCTGTGCTGGTTAAAACAAGAATACACCAACATCTCTGTGCTGCCAGATTAAGTCAGTTGGGGGGGGGTAATAATCAATACTAGTTACTATAAGGTTTTAGTTGTGAATATTTGTGATTAATTGCATTGAACCAATGGTTGGCTTTCCATTGGGAAACCTTATCGCTATCTACAAACGAACAGCTACAACCGTCTGGAGTGACGAGGGTCTCTGGTTGAGCTGGAGGGTATCTGGTTGAGCTGGAGCGTCTCTGGTTGGGCTGGAGGGTCTCTGGTTGGGCTGGAGGGTCTCTGGTTGAGCTGGAGGGTTCCCAGGCTGGTTGAGCTGGAAGGTTCCCAGGCTGGTTGAGCTGGAAGGTTCCCAGGCTGGTTGAGCTGGAAGGTTCCCAGGCTGCCTGGTTGTACTGTAATTTCATGCTGGGGAGATAATTGGCCTGTGCTCAGTTCAGAAGGCTCCACTCAGCCACGCTGCACTCATTCTTTCCCGGTGGTGAGCAGCTTCAGGGCCTTTTGCAGATTCTGCACAGCAGTGTGAACATCTTCATACTGCAGTGCACTTCCGGCATATTTACAGTATTTCTGCGCCCGAGTGAAGTCGTCTGGTGTGAGCCGCACGTCACCTGCCACAGACAGAAGCAAAGCCAAAGATGTGGGGTATGTGTTTGAAGGGTGTAGTGTGTGGGTGTTGTGGGGTATGTGTTTGAAGGGTGTAGTGTGTGGGTGTTGTGGGGTCCAACACTGTGGTTAGGCTGCGCTGTGGTCAGACAACACTGAGGTACAGGCTGTCGTTCCCGTACCACAGGCTGTCATTCCCGTACATCAGAGCGACTCAGGTGCTGGGTGTCTTTGCCTGACCTCTGACTGAGCTTGTGCTGAAGCCAGAAGCAGAAGGCAGGATAATGATGTGGCTGTGGACCAACCCACCACTCCCACCACCATCAGTCACCAGAAACATTCCTTTGGGTCTTTATGGGAAACTGAATGCAGACTTCATGTTTCCTTGAGATACAACTATAATAATTCAGATACAACTATAATAATTTCTGCCTCAAGGAATATTAGCTCCTTGTTCTACACCCCTAAACGTGCCATATGTATGTAATAACCTATTATTACATGGAAACATTGAGGAATGGTTTAAAATAATAAACCAGTTTTCCTATGTTGGACTGAGTGCTTTTAAACTAACGCTGAAACAAAAACACTTTAATATTTAACCATTGTAGCACTTAAACAATGAACTGTCAGTGTGTTTCTCTTATTAGACACACACCACACACGCACCACAGCTGCAGACTCTCTCGTTTTCGTTTCTTCCAGCACAGGCAGTGATTATTTGGGTTTTGTTTGTGGTCGCAGGGTTCCACTCACCACGGAAACCCAACACTGTGTCTCTGCTGGGTCTAACAGCTTTACAAGCGTCATCAGTGTGTGCCAGTGTGTCTCCCTGTGCCACTCCTAACCACAGGCAGACACACACCAGACCAAAGGCATGAGATGAGCATGTGTGAGGCAGCTCTGGGAACAGAGCGTGGAGACGTGGAGCTGAGGAGTGGAGGGCTGGCCTGCTTTGGGCTCTCCCCTACCTTCTTGGTTGGTGTTGGAGAGACTTGGTTCTCCGGGAGGCATGCTCCGTGGAACAGGTGTCGGCTTCGCCGCTTCACCTGCAGAGAAGGCCGCAGTCGGTCAGCATGTGCCTGAACAGACGCGGTACTGCACGAGTGCACGTCTACGACCAGAGACCCCCGTGACTCTCACACTCAGATACGGGGAGATGATGCGACTGCAGGCATAAACAGCGCAGGTTTGCTGGGTCCTGCTGTAAAACTGTGACACACCACAGTCGACGTAAATGGACCCTGACGGAGCACTCTGCTACAAACATGGGGCTCAAAGGTCTGAGCCATCTGCAGGGGTTGCTGGGGATTACTACCACTGTGATTACTCCCACTGTGGACACTGGGGATTTCACCCACTTCTACACTGTAGAGGGAATATAGGGGCTGGAAAAACACACACTTCCACACTGCTTCCACTGGGGGGGGGGGGGGTGAAAACAGCTGCACTCTTGTTTCTTGCAGACATTTAGTGTGGCTTCAGACAGGACTCAGGTACTCAGGTTCAGGTACTTCTGTGATCTTCTGTTGTATCATTCATACAAAACAACCCAAATAACCTGAACTACAGCAATCTCTATAAAATCTCAATCTTCACACTGAGTTTCTGAGAGAATTATTACAGCTGGGCACGAGCCGGATGGTATATTAGACAGTAAAAAGCCTGACTGTTTGAGGGCATGCTTTGACTTATTCAGTACCTTCCCTTTGGGAATCAACACTTAATTAAAAACTCACTCATCTTACTTTCTGTACCACACACACATGCGTATCACACACACATGTCTGGAAAAAACTGGGAAATAAATGGATCTGCAGTATTAGATTGACATGTTTTGGGGGACAGTGAGTTTTCCAGCAGAAGCTCCAGGAAGGGGATTTATCTGTGAGCTCCTCACCTGTGGGTCGGGGAGGTTCTGCGGGAGTGTTGGCTGGAGCGTGGGAGCCAGGGGGGATCTGGAGGTTGTTGGAAGCGGGTGGAGGTATGCTGGCTGGGCCGTGGTCCGGAGCAGCCCCACGGAACGATGCCTGGGGCTGGAATCCGCCGTACGGGACACCACCTTCAGCGCCACCTTCGGTGCCGAATTCATCATCTGTAAACAGAACACGGATAACGAACAGAACGGTGAGTAGTGGCTGTGCAGCCTCAACACCTCACAGTCACGGCACCACGGTTCACAGCTGCGTACAGTTCTGCTCAAATAAACGCCCTGAGGGTCTGGCACCGTGGTGAAGAGCACATTCCCTCTCATTCAGTGGAAAACACTCCTTCATCCATGGAACATGTATATGAAAGAAAGTAAAACATTTACATAAACAACATGGCCCAGCTGACCTTGATTCACTGATGGGATCCTCTGCTGTTTCAAAAACACCTCCTGTCATTTTCTGTACTACACTCACTGTACAGCCCTTTGCTGGATGAATGTTCAGTGTTGTGATCTTTAATCCTGCTGTGCTCTTTAATCCTGTACTTCCATACACTTTAAATCTTCAGTAAGCAAAGCTGCCTAATAACAACAGGTTTCGTAAAAAAAAGAGTATGAACTTGTGTAATGACAGGATTGTTTTATTACTGCCGGTGTTTATTAGTTAGTGAGAGTGAGCTGCGTGAAGGAGAGGCACCACAGAACAACCTTGCACCTTCTCTGATACATCTGGTGACAGAGAGTCACTACAGTTTAAAAAAAACTAAACACAGGCTGGGATCGAAGCCTGAAGACTAATCTGGATGTAGAAGAATGTTTCAGTCTGAAAGTGCTACACATCAGAATGTGTGAGGGACCAGAGAGCGTCATCCAGACGGCACATTGCTAAACTGCCATTGGGTGAAATATTCATTAAATATAACAGATGTGCACACAATGTACAGTACAGTTAACACATCTCCAGCCAAACACCACACCACAAAGATAAACGCACATCACAATGCACTTCAGATGTTCAGGAAATAGAGCCACAAACTTCACAGCATGCAAAAGTGACTGAACTCTTTTAAACTATCTTGTACCTTCTACTACTGAAAGGGATGAGAAAGCATGGATCACCTCACCCAGCCAAAGAGAGTATGGATCACCTCAGCCAAAGAGAGTATGGATCACCTCACCCAGCCAAAGAGAGCATGGATCACCTCACCCAGCCAGAGAGAGCATGGATCACCTCACCCAGCCAGAGAGAGCATGGATCACTTCACCCAGCCAGAGAGAGTATGGATCACCTCATCCAGCCAGAGAGAGCATGGATCACTTCACCCAACCAGAGAGAGTATGGATCACCTCATCCAGCCAGAGAGAGCATGGATCACCTCATCCAGCCAGAGAGAGCATGGATCACTTCACCCAGCCAGAGAGAGCATGGATCACTTCACCCAGCCAGAGAGAGTATGGATCACCTCACCCAGCCAGAGAGAGTATGGATCATACCTCACTTCCCCTCCACCACGTAGGGACTATTTTAGTCATTAAGAGAGATAAAAAAAGACCATGATGAACAATTAGCACCTCAGTTAGCACCTACCGTGTACCAATCTCTCTTCTTAACAGATGTTTTGTCAGATTTTATTTAGATGTTATTCCTTTAATATGTAATGACAGCAGCAGACAGAGTAGAAAGTCACGTCAGTTCTTTCAGTTGTTTAATGCCAAAGTAATATGCCACTGTACTAGTATGTAATATGCCACTGTACTAGTATGTAATATGCCACTGTGCTAGTACGTCATTTTAATAAACTTCAGACACGACTGCCAGTATCTGATTCAGCCTGTATAAACATGAAACCTGATATACAGAACTTATATGAATTACTCAGTCTCAACCCCCCCCCAATACCACAACACTCCCAGTCTCAAATCTTCCCTATTTATATTAAACCTTAATGCACAATTAAACAGAAGTAACTACCCTAAAAACCATAAAAAGAAAAGAGAAAAACAATCAGATATTGAGGAAATTCCAAAGATTTGTGGTTGGACCACAGTATTTATGACTTATTCAAATCCCAACATGAAGCCCCAATGCTGACAACATATTTCTAAAACTCCTTGGTAAATTTCCTTTAGCCAAAGTATTATATTACACCACAATAGACTTTTTGCAGACTGTAGTTATTTACATCTGCCTCCATCAGCCACATTTAATGGTGAGTTAAAACTGGATCATTAAATTCTTTCACTAGGAAGGAGTGAGAAAGAAATGAGAAACACACTTCCACACTGTAGAGGGAATACAGGCTGGAAAAAACATACTTCCACACTGTAGAGGTAATACAGGCTGGAAAAAACATACTTCCACACTGTAGAGGGAATACAGGCTGGAAAAAACATACTACCACACTGTAGACGGAATACAGGCTGGAGAAAACACTCTTCCACACTGTAGAGGGAATACAGGCTTGAAAAAACATACTTCCACACTGTAGAGGGAATACAGGCTGGAGAAAACACACTTCCACACTGCAGAGGGAATACAGGGGCTGCAAAACAGCTGAATTGAAACATTCTGCTGTTATTTTTTCCAGGCAAATTCTGTAAGCTTTTGACAGGGTTCTATTTTCATAATTCATGTTAGATTTCAGGTTTTTCCTCCATCATTCAGAATCACCTCTTGCCAAACAGAATTACAGTGGACTGACTATGGATTGCAAATAGAAAAAAACATAATCCAACAACAGTAATGGCAAGCAGAAAAAATACATTGTGCTTTTGTGTAAATGTTCATATGGTTTCAAGCACAGGTGGATCAGGTGGATCTGGAAGCAGGGCAGCAGGCCAACACTCCCACCACGCCTCCCCAGATGAGGTCTCTCTCCACCCGTCTCTGAGCCGTTGGGGCAGTGAGACGGGTCTGAAGTAGCGCTTCGGTTACTAACACAAAGCGACTGCGTGTTTGATCCTCCGAGATGATATTCACACGGAGACATGGAAGGTCACTGGAATTCGGTCTCTTACAGAGATGGGAACGTGGAAGACATACACAACTTGGCAAAATCAGGCATTCTACTAAGAGAATTTACCATCAGAATCGATCAACTGACCTTCTGTTTCTTTTCAACTACATTTACTCTGCTCTATCTAAACACTAACCCTCCCAGTATCATCAAAGCAAAGTTAAAATGTTTTCAAAGATACTGCTTCAACAGCCCCAGCTGTAGAGGAAATGTAAAGGTGAAGCAGAGTCTGAACAAAGTCCTCTGCTAGTAACACATCATCACACCACCTCCCTTATCTCTGCTGATCTGGGTAGTTTACATGGTACTGTGTGAACGTACCACACTGAGTGGTGGTTCATAATGCACAGCCTACCAAGTTTACAAAAAATATCATCGGATAATTAGTGGCAGAGGTGGAGAGATTCAACTGTAAACAGATGGGAATTTCATCTAATGCAAAACAGAGGGCTGGAATGTTACTTGCAATCCAGTTTTCTGGTTAAAGGCGGCGGCTGATCACAATTAACAACAGCTAGGGTGGAAAACTAAGGCTAATCATTTAAAATGGGATTAGATCAGATCAGATCAGATAACTGCATTTTGTTATTTTAGATAAAAATACAACAAAATGTTGGTCAAATTGGTATAAAAAATATACTGCAACTTAGGGTGTAAAATCCAGATTCTAGTGGTAAACCACAAGAAGTGCCTAAAAATAATAATCCTCAGTGGAAATAATTTAAAACAGAGTTGATTTAAAAAGAAAACACCTGTTACTAAACTGTGTGGCAGCTCCCCAACAGAAAGGACGTGTCTCTACACCTGTATGGAGTCAAATACTCCAATCCACTGAGACCACGAAGCAGCAACGGGAGCCTGAAACACATCCAGTTCTTCACAGAACATCGTATCTGAAACAGCACTGTTAACGAATGGAGAAGCGCCTTACTGCAGGATGACGAGAAAGTCAAACGGCAGTTGGCGTTTAACTGCTCTGTGTGCGCTCTGGTTTTCAGGAGAAACCACGCGGAGTGAGCTGATTCATCCCTTCATAGATCACTTCAACCCATCCAGCAACAGGGCAAACCACAGCTTTAGTTCTTAGCTAGAGTCTAGTTCATACTGGAGTCTCAGGGTTCATACTGGAGTCTCAGTGTCTGACCTGGAATGGAGCAAGGGACCTGTTGGAGACACTGCTCTGCCTAGGTTTCACTGCTCTGCCTGGGTTTCCTGGAATGGGCCTCCTGTAGGCATCTGTCACTCACAGGCATGTGAAAACAGGCGTCCTGTGATAAGAACCTGGGACCCAAAAGGATGACATCATCTCGCTACTGGAATGGTGCCCTCTGTAAAGAATCACCATCAGAGTAGGAAGGTCCAGCTGCTCACTGAAGACCTCGGTGAGAAAGTATCCACCTCCAGCCACTGCAGAGCTATTGAGTAATAATTTGCAGAGTCAAACAATGAAACTGGACTGAACCCTCCCTCCAGCATTCCTCCTACTGCAGCACTCCTGAGTTGAACAGTAACTGTAGAGGCCTGTGTTACACAGCACACACTGCTCAAGCTTACTGCACATCCCTGAGTGTCAGTCTGAAGGTGACTTCATCTCTGACCACTGTCAGGTCAAAAGCATGTTGCCCATTCTCTCCAGCCAGGAGCACGTCTCTCCAGCCAGAGCACGTCTCTCCAGTCAGAGCACGTGTCTCCAGTTGTTTCCGGATGCCACCCCGGACCAGTTCATCCAGCCACAATCACACTCTGCTTCCCAACACACACAACAGCACACTCCGAAACTCCTCCTGTAGATACTTCCCAAGTTAGTCACCTTGTTTGGGAAGGTAGGCAAACACAGGCAGATATGAGCCTCTTCTTTGTGAAGGAGTGGCTTACACGTTTCCCTTCCACATGGGTTTATAAGGTCTGTGTATCCTGAATGGCCCTGCCTTCGTCTGTGTACCCTGAATGGCCCTGCCTCCGTCTCTGCCAGCAGCTTTGAGAGCTTTATCATGGACACTTTATCATGCAAAATAAACTGTGTTCAGTGAGGTATGAATGTGCAGTTTTATGTTATGAGCTTTTTAAGATCATTGAGAATGTTAGAAGTAAACAAACTCAGTGGGGGTGGGGGTTACACCACAAACTCAGTGGGGTTGGGGGTTACTCCACAAACTCAGTGGGGGTTTCTCCACAAGCTCAGTGGGGTTGGGGGTTACTCCACAAACTCAGTGGGGTTGGGGGATACTCCACAAGCTCAGTGGGGTTGGGGGTTACTCCACAAACTCAGTGGGGGTGGGGGTTACTCC
>JAOXYF010000050.1:0-15736 GCA_028565775.1 Sternarchorhynchus goeldii | reverse complement strand
CCTCCCGCGCGCGTTATGCTCCCCCCCTCCCGCTCTCCTCCCACCAAGAGTATGCGGTAACCTCTTAGCGATGTCCCGTCAGCTTTCGATTTGAGATCGTGCTGCAGTTTTGAGGATACCTTGAATCTGCTTCTTAGTATAACATTAATAGCCTTGCAGAGCTTAAAATGTGCTCATTTTACCAAAAAAATAATATTTTAAAGTTCAATTTAAAACGAATGCAAAATGAACTACTGCAGTGGCACTGTGGCGACACATGAGCGCTGAGATAGCTATGTACCAAGTTGTCTGATGGGTCCAGGTGTATACTGTTAATACGCAAACCTATTATGTAAATGAGTATGCAACATTTTGCTAATACTGGTTTGTCACAATATATTACTGGTTTCATGTGTCATGAAACATAATTCGATTTTATAATCCATAAAGCATGCTATCAAGTATCAATGTAGAATGTAGAACACTTAGTTAAAAAATTGTTGTATATGAAGACTTATCAATTTGTTCGTATCTTACAAAACAAAGCTATGAATTTTTTTTTAATCTCTCATCAGCTTTTAAAAGAAAAAAATACTGTAACTTTTTTGAACTCCCCTACGGCTCACTGTAAGCACTGCACCCTTCTGGAATGTTCCGTAACCCTTCTGATCCGCCTCTTCTGTTAAAGAGGGAATGTGGCAAAAAAGAGAATCTAAAACGGTTTTCCTAACACACCTGATGCATAGTTGAGGTAAAAGACAGAGGGAGAGACAGACAGTGAGGGAGAGGAATAAACAGAAGAAGTAAAAAAAAGGGGGGCATTTGTATGTGATGCACTCATGCTGGGAGAAACCACCTGAATTATTTACTGCCCAGATTGTGTATATGAAACAAAGCCCAATCTGTATCTGGGGTGTGGAGCTGAGCCAGTCTCCCCCCGCCCCTTCCTATAATAACTTCTTATTCCTGACCAGTTCATTCTGCTCCTTTTAGCTCCTCCCATTATCTTGTTTAAATCTTTCACTTTGCAGCCGCTCTTTAAAACTGACACTGTATAAGATAACATGGCTTGAAGGACACCAGGACAGGAACTTTGGAGGGTAATAAGTCTGACACAGGTTTTGAATTCCACTTTATGATCCATTAGATGTCACACTGTGATTCTTTTTCAAGACGTTTCGTTTCCGTATCAAAGACGTCAGGAACGTGTCTCTACAG
Source organism: Sternarchorhynchus goeldii (assembly GCA_028565775.1). Classification (NCBI taxonomy): domain Eukaryota; kingdom Metazoa; phylum Chordata; class Actinopteri; order Gymnotiformes; family Apteronotidae; genus Sternarchorhynchus; species Sternarchorhynchus goeldii. The sequence continues at coordinate 14,539 of JAOXYF010000050.1, read as the reverse complement.
AAGAAAAGGACACTTGAACAAAAAAAAAAAACCCCCAAAAACCAGGGTCTGAAAAGCTGAACTAGTCAAGTGAACCAAGTCTCTATCACCACCGACACCACCAACGTTCCCCTCAGCTGGCCAGACTACAGCCTGTTTGACCTTCTCTCAGTTTCTGTGTTTTTACCATAACTACAGTGTATCACCACAACTCACCTGTCGACTACAGTTGTTTGAGATTTGCAGTTTCAACCCTTGCTTTGGAAATCATTCTAACACTAAACCCTAAAACTCATTACATGGTGGCAAACATGGGGAAAAAAGATGCCAAAATCTATTCGATTCTTTTCATCTTGCACTGAAAATATGAGAAGAATCTAACCTTACAGTGAGGTAAAATGATTTAAAGCAAAAAAAATCTTTAAATATATGATTTTCTCAAAAGCACATTGCTATTATTGGCTACACCAGAAATTCTTATGAACAAAAAATTGACAAGGCTATATTGTTATTTATAATTATATAACCCTTTTTTTTTTTGACAGCTGAGTCACCTGGGCAGAGAATCATCCTCAGTAGTGATGGAGCAGCCATCTCCAGTGAGGGTGGGAGGGTGGATGAACTCCACCTTACAGAGTGCTGTCTGCAGGCCGCCTTCTTCCAGATCTGTGGCTTTACAGGACAGTCTCTTTCAAATAAGCTGTTCTCATGCATCCCATGTTTGTGGGAAGCTGCTAGAGAAATAAAGCTCCACTTCCCTTCGACAGGACATATTGATCTCGCCTCTTTCAGGTGAGCAAGTGTCCTGCTAATCTTCTGGCCGATCACAGATGCATATACCATCTTACCAGCTTCTGCAGACCAGGAAGTCCCAGATGTTTCTCCTAGCATCAAAACTGCTAAGAAATCTTAATGATCCAGTCCATGCAGAACTTGGAAGTCATTTGGTTTTGACCATATTTTGACCACTACTCCCTGGACACACGTGTCTCCCTCAGTATATAAAAGGCCCTTTTGAAATTTTTGGCTTTTATTATATGAAACAGTTGTTGCAGATTGCTTGTCGTCTGCAGGCAGACTCATGGCTGTGTTTCTCTTTTTTTAGATGCAAAAAAAAAACAAAAAACCCATTTGCTTCCATTTCTTTAGGTTCCTTTTAAAACTGAGCCAGGAGTTACGGCTGATTCATAACAAAAAAAAAGTCATATTGAAGCTGGCAAGTGTATTGTTGATTTCTGGATCGATGTTAGATCTTGAGAGTGGGTTTTACCATCACACAGGGATTTTGGGCTAAGCCAGTTAGTCAGTTGAAGATAGCTGGCAGTGTTACACTGATGCTGTTGCAGAAGTTTTACAGCTGAACAGTATGAGGATTCCCACATTTTTAATTGTACTAATGATGAGGTGGAACAGTTTGTTCAGACCATTTCAACATTCTCTCCATTTTAGCAAAAAAAAGACCACGTTACTAGTAATATGCTTTTTCTCCTAATCCATTGCAGCTAAAGAAGATTACTCTCAGTGTTCCATTGGCTTCCAAATGCTAGAAGTTTATTTCTGTGCAGGTTGACATCTTTCACTTTGTTCACCTTTTTGCTGGTTCTGGAACAGAATGTGCAGTACATATTAGCCAGTCAGGTGGAGAAAAGAGGAGGAGTTGTGGCAGAGTGGAGAGGGACAGTTTGTAAACTGAACTGCTTGAGTTTGAGGGCTAGTCCATGGGATTTGATTGGATTACCACAGTAATCAGTTTGGATTTGAATGTTCTTTTTCATGTTGAACCGTGGATGGCTTCACTTTTTACAACTGTAATTCCTCATCAACTTAATGTTGACCTTATAATTGTTCTGCTTGTGAATTTCAGTGGAAATCACTGGAAGCACACAAGGTGCCCGGTGAGTCCACTCACCTTCCACTCTGCCCACGTTCCTTTAATAGCGGTATGCTCTTCAGCATGCAGCCCGAGCCCCGCGTGAGTTACACACGTTTTGTCTTTACTCCGTGGACATCTGCAGGGCTTAGTCTAGGCTGTGTACTATGTGAGCAGACGGAGAGAAGCTTACCTGTACTACGAGTACTATTACCTGTACTCAGAGTCCTACTACCCATACTATGAGTCCTACTACCCATACTATGAGTCCTACTACCCATACTCAGAGTTCTACTACCTATACTATGAGTACTACTTATTCGAAATGTCCAGTCCACCTTAAAACTCTAATGGCAAACAGCTTTTTCCCCTCATCTGTTCATGTGGTTTGAATATACAAGTCAATTAATACTCGAATTTAGAGAAAGAGTGTTTTACTTACTTGCTAAGTTGTTCTTTCTCCTTTCTCTGATTAGTTTCTGTCAGATTTATGCTGTTCTTTTCCCTTTCTCTAATCCTGAATTTACTTTGAAACATTTGTTTTTTTAATGACTGGATTGATTAACAAATGACTGTATGGACTCATAGCAATAACTGGTGCTAGTAAGTCATTTAAATAATCTCACCTGAAAGCAGATAGCTTGTTCCCAAAACAGGGTTAACAGAATGATAATAATGGAAATCATCACAGTTATAATTGAATCATTAATGTGAAGAAAACTGATAAACTCTACAGCGGTTTAATAAACTGTGCTCAAACTAGCCAAGCTGTTATCATGTGACCTGCTCAAACTAACTTGGCTATTACCACTTTCGCAAAAGCACGGATGGTATCGGAACATCCTTCCTTAAAAACGTCCTCACCGATACCGAATCCAGCATTTCATATAAATATTCTTTGTTGATATCGACGCGATTCCGATACACAGTATCGGATCGTGCGATCTATAGTGGAAACGGTTGAGGCAGCAATGACTTTAAGGCATATGTCACCCGTTGGCCCTGCATCTGGATTGTTTCACCCATGACTGATTCCAGATCTGCTGATGCTGTTTGCTACTACAGTATTTTGCAGTACCTGGCAGAGTATCTGGCATCCTCAGAGCCCCACTCTAATTATGATGATGGGCCCAGACTCTAAAAGCCTTGGCACTGAACCCTTCTGATTCAGCGGGCGGAGTTGGTGGACATGGGCGATCGGCTCAGGTGACCCGCGGTTGAAAACAATCTCTCGACGTGTTGCCTTCATTGGTATTCTTTTTTTTTTTTCCTCTTAAGCATGTTAACACTGCCGGTAGGTACACTGTCCCCGCCACCGTTCTCTGATAGCTTTTAAGCACCTCTCTTCGCTCTGAGCCTGACAGATTTTTTTGCTCTTTATTAACAAGGTTAGACTGCATTTGTGCTGGCCTGCGGTGAGTCTGCGGTAAGGCCCTCAGGATACAGAACCTTGAGGGGTGAGGGCTATAGGGTTGGGCATAATGCTGTCTTAATTACTCCTGGCAAAACTCAACCTGCTTTTTGTAACTAAACTTTGTAACTAGACTTCTGAGAGCATCGTTCAAATAACACGGGCGTAACTATAAAACGCACGTGGCTGTGGAAAACATCAAGAAGCGAAGTGTATTCAAAAGGTAAAATTAGTAGTAGCTGAGTGGTCATGAACAAAAAAAGAAATTGGCAATTTAAAAGTGTGTCCATAACATTGAAAATGGACTGAACCATCACCTTTGGAGTTTGCAAGGCTTGGAGAAGTTTGCAACACCAAATTTCAAAGGTTCTTCATGACAAACAACATCACCTAAAGCAAAATGTAAATGATGGCCCACAACCTCACAATCTCACCAAATCTTCAGTAAGATCATTGAGACTGGAGACAATCAACCACAAATAACTTGTGCTTAGCTGTAGATACCTGCACAGATCACTTTAATCTAACAGCTGTTGTAGCAATGGAAAGTGTAAAGAACGGTGACTGTGGCTGGTCTGTTTGTGTTACAGTAAAAACACACCTTACTCCCTGTAAGGAAGAGTCCGGTGTCTTCTATCAATGTTCGACTTTTAGCCCATCATGCATAAAAGACGTTCAGCGGTAGATGACATAAGCAACATAATTACATCTCTGTTCAATCAAAGCAGTGACTAAATGCATAACACTCAGGGACTATGCTTCAGAAATGCATTATTAATTCATTAATGAGACTCCCAGTTTTTAATTATCGGCTACAAAATAGTCAACAGCTATTTTATGCATGATGTTTACAGGAAGCTTTCTGCACAGGTCAAAGAGAAAGATCCCGTCTATAGTAATTTCCCACTTAGCAGTTGGTGTAAACAAAAGAAACGAGAGCCAACGCATGACATTGTAGGATGGAGATCTTAAATCATGAAGTAGATTTTATAGCTCTTGAGCGATTTCAAATTTTCATTGGTTTCAACATTTTCATTGGTCCAGGATAGCCAATGGGCAGTGCTGGTTAAGCTGCTCGTGAAGTGTAGTGAGCTAAACAACCAATTAGTCCACAGTAAACACAGCTTCACTGACACAAGCTAGCACCCCTGAAAATGTAGCAAGCTGAGCTACACAAATTCAAAAAATATCTTAACTACTTTGGAAGCTACTTTAAGTTTATCCAATTTTATTCCAGCATAGTGTTATCTTGGTGATCATCACAACCGTCGGTCAGATACACAGGTTAAAAAACTGTTATTTCATCTTGCTTAAATGTATTCAACAATAGCCCATGATTAGCACAGTGCACGTGTCAAGATTGTGGCATCAAGATTTCCGAGCATCAAAATATTCACAACCTAACTGAAGTTGCTGTTGTAGTCTTTTTTTGCAGGACACATAGTTAAAACTCCAATCCTGTCTGGTCACTTTAACTAGAAGGTTCCCAAACTACTGGGAATTGTAGTTCAATTATTAGCTTCGCTAACTGTAGCGACGTTACTGCCCATTGCTGCCAGTGAGGGAGCAGATGGTTTGGGCTTGAGGATAACAACATACAGAAAACCACAAAGATAACCATACACAGAAAGCCACAAGAATACCCAGATGCAGAAAACCACAAGGCTGCATGCTGACATCCCTCACTGCAGTGGAGAAATCTCCAAACTTTATTAGATGAACCCGGAATCTCATTGTTCAGCATGAAATTGGCTGTCCAGCAAGACCAAGGGTGCATCCAGTAGTTCCCTCCTTTTGTAGAGGAATAAGGAGAGTCCTTTTGTTGTCTCAGTGTCAAAAAGAGATAAAAACAGCTTCTTGCAGCTCATAGCACTTTGCATTCATTCATAGAACAGTTCATAGAACATTCGTTCCCCATTATGAGCCAAATGGCTTCTCCCAAAAGCACTTTTATGTTCTTTCATGTGAGCATGTCGTCCCACCCAAATCTTATATTCAAATTAGTCCACGTATTTTGTATAATTCATGTAGAGCTCAAAATGAAGCTAATTATTCTGTTGCTTATCAAGCACACAGTATTTCAGTACATTTTGAGGGGGAGGTTCGCCTGTCAGTAACTGTGAACCCAAGCTTTTAACAGCCTTTAATGCAGGTTTTAATTGAAGAGGTAAAAAAGTTTTACACCTTTGTGTGAAGTGGCATAGAATCCATGATTCATCTCAGTAACCCACGGTAACATGAAATGTTACCGTTCCGTTTTCCAATTGCTTTTATGCTGTTTTTGTTGTAGTAAGAGATGAAGAGATGTTTGAAGCTGTGGCCCCTGATATGTTTTGGTGTGGAGTAAAAATGTCCACAGTATTGCAGATGCAACCATACTTTGAGGAGAGATAGGAAAGGCGTGCGTGGTTATGACAGGTTATCACAATTATTTACTATTCAGATTAAAGGAAGCAAGCATGAAGTGTGTGTGTGTGTGTGTGTGTGTGTTTGTGTGTGTGTGTGTGTGTGTGTGTGTGTGTGTGTGTGTGTGTGTGTGTGTGTTTGGGTGGATGGGTGGGTGGATAAAGGAAATGAAAAATGAACAGTTAATGTACAGGTGATGTACAGTCAGACAGGATGACATGGAGAGATCCAGGCATGCGTGTCCAAGAGTAATATGGATGGAGGATCTCACACACACACACACACACACACACACACACACACACACACACACACAACAGTCTTAAGTTCATATGTGTATCGTACAGTGCCACCTGATGTTCATATCCTATCAAAAGCTGCTCTAATAAATCTTGTACCACTTGCTGGATTAATTTATTTGTTAATTGTACTGTCTTGGAAAAATTGAGTGAAATAACTATGATTTATTATTTACATTATTGAGTCTATAAATAATTCAGTATTTGTTCTTTTATATAATCTGAGGCACAACCATCAGTATATTTGAATATAATAATCAAATAAGTTTAAAATCTTTATTACGGAGGCGTACTGATGTCAAGCAAAACCACTCAAATAGTGTTATGTTAAGAAATTATGACTATTAAAAGATTGTGAATATGATCCACTTTTTATGATATGGACTTTTATACCATGTTTAAAGCATTTTTTTTTGCAATATATAATTCTTACAACATTCTCATATTAGGTTACCAAACATCTCCACATTGTGGTCTAAACTGTACAATTGTACATTATAATGTTTTTTTGTGTGAGAACATTTAAGCTCTTGTAACCTCCATGAAGCTTTCGATGGTATTGCCACTTCTAAAGTAGACTCCACCAGTGCCTGAAAGATCCAAGCAATCTTCTACAGCATTTTAAAAGCAGAGAGTGGAGTCTCTCTAAAGTGCAGATACTAACTACCATCGAGGCTTGGCCACCTTCTCCACTCATTGAGCCTTAAATCTCACTGTGGTTCAAGCTGGACATAAAGATTTTGTCTGCAGCGTTAAACCAAAAAAACACAACCAGCCTTAGTGAGAGAAATGGCATGGAATTCATGATTCATCTCAGTAACACATTATAAAAAAATATCACTTGGTTCAATGACATTTTATCATCATAATGACACTGCCTACCATCGATTGTTTTGACAACAACATTTTCAGTTTACTTCAGGTAATATGCCCTCAGAAAACCAATTTTTTTTAAATCTTGTATTTAACATATGTGGTATTATTACCACAGAATATCTCAAAACATTGCTTGAAGGAGATATTTTTTTCTTCTCTAGCTATGTGCCACCATATATTATGTAAAATTAGTTAGTTCGTTGAGATTATAATTAAAAAGTGGTGTAGGGACACCAGTACATTCAGGTGCAAGAGGGTAAGATCATTAAAGTTTCCTCCCTGAGGGCTCTTCTCTTCCTCCCTCTTTTAAATACACACACATACATACACACACTCGCCACACATGCACACCTAGGGGTTAATGAGGGCTGATTTACGCGCCTCATATGCCTGAAAGGCGCCTCGTTCAAAAGCTTAACTTGCCTTTAAGGCATCCCATCCAAATTGTCTAACTTGCTCTTTTTGGAGTTCTACTAAAATGACTGGAGGCTGCGCTCAGTGTTGAAGTGTCAGAGCTGTATTAGTAAAAATGAGAGCACGAGTATTAAGCTTGTATTTCCCTTATTAGGGAAGCAAAGCATTATGGGTATAACTTCGGCACATATGCTCAGCGGGATTCATTACAAAGCGGTTCTCCGTCGGTGTCGTCGTCGCGCATTTGCGTCTTAAAACTGCTCCTGTCTCGTACGTTTCTTGTCTCCAAACATAATAGTGATGTAACGGCTAAGAGTGAGGTGAAGGTACGACCAGCTAGATTTGGGTTTGGATAGGTTTCGGTGAGCAGAGATGAGCGGTGGCCGTCCTACGCAGCCCAGGCTGAATGGAAGGATCGTTATACCACTGATAAACCGTAACAGTGTTCAGTGTCCATGTGTGTTCACTTCTTCTGATCCTTGGTAAAATGTATGTATGTATTCTCTGTATTTATAGTTTATAAGGACTTCGCTATACATTTGGTATTCCTTCTCTGGGCTTTGTCTGGGTTTTGTGTTTCTGTGGCAGGACACACTAAGGACTGACACACACCTTCTTAGCCAACCCTCCCTCCCTCCCTCACTCCCTCACTCACTCCCTCACTCACTCACTCCCTCACTCACTCCCTCACTCACTGTCTTTTCCTGCCCTCTCTCTCTCACACAGTCTGCCTCTCTTCTTCCTAATTCACTCACTCTCCCCATTCCATTTCTGCTGTTAGTCCAATGCCTGACACACTGAAGCAGCACATCTGAGGGCCCTTCTGAGACCTGCAAAGACATGATGTCAGATCCAATCTCCTGCCTCTTGCCGAACTTCTTCCCCACTTTTACACCAGTTCCATCAACACTTAGACATGAAACAGTTAAAAAAAAAAACATTCATTCACCCAGCTTACTTCTAGAATAACACAGTGAAGTTGAATAGGTGTGAGTCACAGGTAGCCTACTGAGGAGATGACCGTGATGTTGTTGAAGGTCCTACTGAGGAGATGACCGTGATGTTGTTGAAGGTCCTTCATGCCTCATCACACTGTCTCCTCATCAGCCTGCTGTGAAGCGAAGGGAAGCTGCAGACATCTGGACTCGGACAACCACTGCCACGTCACTGAGAGGGGGTGGGGGTTTGAGGGCCACCATCTTTGTCTCCATTCCAAATAAGCTTGAAATCAGCCAATTAGCCAGTGCCCTAGATGTCCGAAAAGAGACACCGAGCAGTGGCCCAGGAGAGCTGTTCTGGGATCAGTCTTCTTAGCGTGAGTCCTAACCACGAGCGACACAGCGGGGCGACCCTATCTAGGACATATTGCCTTTAAAGAGCTTGTCCTGTCCAAATGAGTGTGCTTTAAGAGAAGTAGTCTGGCCAACCAACCAGTCATTACAGGCCAGAAAATTGCCTGACTTGCTAATAACCGATTTTGAGACGCAGTCTCTCGCCATCGCTGGAGGCAGCGGGGGTTGAGTGTTGCTTCAGTCCTCTCAGTCACGCTCCCAACCTACTCCAAGAGCGCGCGGTAAGGACACGCAGAGCCGAGGGAAGAGGCGGGAGACGCAAGGACAAGTACGCGAGCGATACAAATGGATCCGGAAAGCGCCGGGTCCTGCTCCCCGGACAAGACGGAATCGACCGCAAGTCGAAGGACGGACGTGGCGCCGCGGGATCCGTGACGCAGGTGCCGTTCCACCCCTGGAAGTATTTCCTTCTCGGGGACACGGTTCAAAGTTGGAATCCTTTCACACTGAATGACACACACAGATCACACTGAATGACGATAACGTTCGTTTTCGCTCCAAGGAAACCAATCTAAGAGACTTAAATGAGGATTAAATTGCCGTATCCAAATAGTGAAAACACAATGTGCGCACATAAAGTTTAACACAAGAGATAAGCAAGACGACATTCCTGAAAAGGTCTAGGATTAGATGTGGAACATCCATACTAGAACGTGTATTGTCCTGTCTTCAGGGCAAATATTAGTTGTCGTATTTAACCCCTTCAACCCTGGCATACATGCTTGTCTTGTGCTGTATCTGGTAGTGTTGGCTGTTTCAGGATTTACTGCTCTTGTATGATCCTGACCCCTCCCTGTCTAAAGCTGAGAGGCCTTCCTATCCGCATGTGTGGGTGGCCGTCCTTGGAATGCTACAACAGCGACACCTTGTGGTTAACCATAAATAATACAGTTTTGCAATGAGTGTGAGAGCAGCTTTTCTTGAGTCGCTCAGCTACTGTAACATCTTTCTCGAAACCGGGCAGAGAGAGGAGGAGGAGGAAGGGGGCGGGGGGATAAGTGTTGTAGCATGAAAGAGAGATCAGATATGATGTAATAGCGCTTCATATCCAGTACAGAGAGCAAAGCTTGGATTTGTTTCACAAGGCAATATTTTTTCCCCTTTTTTTCTTGATTCTGAAGAAAAAAATAAAATAAAGACTATTTGTTTATTTGTTTTCCTTCCCCATTCTGAAGTTTTCTGTTGTTTGTGTTTTGCAAAATGTGGCTAAGCGACTGAGAAAGCGAGCGTCGGCTTTGATGCGCGTTATCCACCCCCGGCCCAGAGATGAAAAGGACGGGACTGGGATTCCCTTCGTGCTGTGCGTCTCCCCACGGTTGTTCTTTAGTTGTTCTTCCCTAATGCGTCATGGTTGGTATGTGACCGGTTTATCCAGTGGTGTTGTAGTTTAATTATGGGGTTAGGAGGCCCTGCTGCCAGCGTGGAGCGTGGGCTCCTTTTGATCCTCCTGCTTTTCCTTTCAGTACCCGTTTCTTTTCTTCCCGTGTTTGCTGTATGTGTTTTTTTTCAGTATTCAGTATTAAGTGTTCAGTATTTGTAAAGTACTTATGCGCTGGTGCGTTTCTCTGTGCTGAAATACTGTTGACCCGGTTCATTCTAATCATTCAGGAAAATGAGAAGCACATTACATCACGACGTTGGCGTTTCGAAGCCAAAGTTCCTTTCTCTTATTTCTTCTTGTCGTTTTGATTGCAAACTTTCTTTGAAAAACGTTTGCGTTTTTATACCTCCACAGCTTCTGACATAGAACCAACAAATTCAGCACAGTCATCGTTCCAGGAATATTGAGGACATGGATTTGAGGTTTTTTGGCACCCCAACAGCTACACCCTCAACCCCAACTACTCCACAGCCATTACCCCTCAAAACCAAACTGCCCCATCTGCGTAATAGCCTTCAACCAAAATTACCCCAACAGTGAAATACCCCTCAACCACAACTGCCATGCAGTAGCTTAACCCCCAACAAAATACCCCTCAACATCGTTTTACATTTAAACATGGTTTTCCATCATTTCCGTCATCAGCAGCATTCCAGGATTTCAAGCGTAATACATTTAACAGTATTTATGTTTATAATCACCCGTACAATCCAACATAAAGGTCCTTTCGTGAACTTTACCTCTCTGGTTGTCTTTGTCATATCTTGCTACCCTCACCCTCACCATTAGAAACAATTACTTTGATATGGTACAACACCAAGTGACGGAGACGATAAGAGAAAAGGATAAACAACCATCCTAAAGTGGAGCTCTTGACAGGACCAGCCCACTTATTCACATCTGATAATGACTCTATCCTTCCACACACACACACACACGCCCTGCCATCAACAGATCTGGCTGCAGGGGGCGCTGTGGACTTATTCTACAAGAAGAGATACATACTCGGATTCCACACTACCAGAGAGAAATGGAAGAAGGACTGAAAAGACCATTGAAAGCTTTTATCTCGCAAAGTTCCCCAGTTCGTAGCACAAAACAGGTTGATTATGCTCAAATGTGGTGTAACTGGGTGACCGAAATGCTTGGGGGGGGGGGGAGATAGAGAGAGAGAAAGAGAGAGAGAGGGAGAAAGAGAGGGAGAGGAACTTGGTGGGAGTAATTGTGCCGATATGTCTGTCTGATCATTTGTGAAGGGGTTGTGGAGAGAGAATACTGTTATCTCTCTTTTGTTTATGATGCAAACGAATGACGCACATCAATGGAAGCAAGGCACGTATGCAAAGTTAAGTCAAAATGGCTCTACATGGCTCTGTCACAGTCTGTCTGCTCCATCCTTGGGCTCTTTTTACTCTTGCTCTTGGGTACATCACTATGACAACCTGTCATACCCCACGCTTTTTTTCCACGTTCTCACTCTCTACATGGAATTACCTTCTCTCTTTTCCGCTTTCATACCCTCCCTGAATGGTGAATTCCACTATGAAACCCCCCCCACCACTTCCTCCACACACCCACCCACCCCACTACTGGCTGCCTCCACCTGCTTGCGTTCGCCCGGGCCGCCCGGGCGACTTCCTTTCATGCTTCAGCTGAAACGCGACTGCCGATCACATTATAGCTAATTCTATTCGACTGCTGCTTCGGTTGGTTTGTTTCAGTAGGGGACCCGGTTGGAGTTCATGTTCTGTTATGTTCTGTACGTTGGTGCATTGTGAAGCTGCGATGGAGATCTGCGTGAGAAGTCAAGTCGGTCTTGCACTTGCATGTGTGTTGGTGTACGTTTTTGGGGACATTGGGTTTCTCTGAGGAAACGATTAGCTCGATGCTACGTGGCCAGAAAGGAAATGAATAATAAACGTAGAACCAGGCAACGCTGCAGAATTTCAATTATGGAGAGATGGATGTAGGAAACCAAACCCAGACTGGCAGACACCCGAAAAAGAAGCTACATCACTCACGCGGCATAACGGATTTTAAAGCAGGAGTGAAATTTTTTTAAAAAACGTGCAATTTAAGGCCAGCGGGGACTGAATGAAGCCCCAATTAAATAAACATTAGCATAATAGCATGTGAGTGGTTTTTAAATCTAGGATATGGAGCAGTAACACACCTTACACATGACTCTGGTTGGGCACAGGAATTCAAAAAGGTCTTTCAGCAAACCTCACTAGCATGTGAGCGACTTCCTGTTGTCAAGTTAATCTAATTGGTTCAGCAGGGTACAGTCGCATGTTAAGGTAATGTGTGGATGATCTTATGACTCAGAATTTCTTCCTTCCAGGTCAAATAAAAAAATCAAATGTGTGTTTTTTTAAGTATTAGTAGGAATCCATTAAAATATTTCTGGAAGCTTCTGGCAGATGTAAAAAGCCTTTTGGTTCTATACCAAAGAGAAGGAAGTCCAAAAATCTCTCTATTTAACATTGCATAACTGGAGAATTACATGGAATGAGGGGAGGGGGGGGGGGATCCTGCATAAATATGCAATGCATCATGGGAATCGCTTCTCCCTCTCCGTGGGACAGCAGTTGCACCATTGCGCTTTGATGGGACACACACACACACACACACACACACACACACACACACACACACACACACACACACACACACACACTTGCTGGACACAGAGACCTCACTGTTGATCACCATCCACTGGCAGTGACGGAGTACATCATCATAATCAAGCCTGCTAGCTTCTCCAATAGAGTCTTCAATAGATTAAACTACTACAAAAGGTCTGGCATCTGAGCTATGATGTCAGAGAAAGTCCCAATTATTCTCCATAAAAAGAGAGAGCGTGACAGAGAGAATATCTCCTCAATAACTGTAATAGAAATCAGCGTTAAACGTCTGTTGCAGACCAAGAGGCAGCAGGACCTGGAGTGGGACTTTCCAGTTCTTCAGCTCATACCCTGCTGTAAAATGGCTTACCAAGTCCGCGGCTTGGAGAAGAAAAGAACACTACACTGCTGCACAACCAGACCTTAATGTCTGTGTTGAGGACGGCACCTTCCAAACATGAGACTCCTCTATTATAATCTGATATAGAATTCCAATTTCGTACTTCCAACTCAGTCGTCCATTGGGCCATTGGGTTCTGTCGTCCTAGGCTTCACCTATGGACACACTACACTTGACATAAACCATCTGACCCAATGCATAGCTCCCTCTAATAGTTCGAATATACATGCATAACCCTAATATGATTCCTACAGTGAGGATCCAACATGAGTCTTTATACATAATCCATTGGTTCAAAGCTGAAGGAAAAGCTTTTATCTGATATAAACAAACAAAAAAAAGTTTGTCTTCCTTTGTATAGATGCTTTCATGTGTCTGTGAAGAGAACGAGCTTTTATGTCTGAGAAGAGAATATTTTTTTAATGATTCAGAGCAGCTCTTGTTACCTCTATTTCTCTCTTCGCCAGAAGGTTCTTTTACATGTTATGGACACACATACACTTTTGAGACACCTTCCACAGAACAGCCCCCCCCGGCCTACCACGTCTCAAGTCCTCTATTAGCTGAATACATTGCTTATACTTTTCCCCCAATGTTTGTTCTCAAGGTAATCAAGTGCTTAAACTGCTGCAATTAACACTGATTAATCTACAAATGCATCGCAGTGGGAGAGAAATACCGAGAGAAAGCAAGATGCAAACCACTGTGAACAGACGGAAACGCCACAACAGAAAAGAATCGTTCCTCCTCCACCCAGATGCCGACTCCCATTCCCAGCTCGAGTGGATCTATCCCTCCTCTGTTCTGGACAAGAGCATCCTAATCTTCTACAACAACTACAACAGTATATACTTGAACAGCAACTATACTTTCAGATATCTACTGTTAATCTATTACTACCTGAGTTCAACAAAAAAGGCTTGATAATGTGATTACCAATTAAATGATGTTCTCCATGAGGTTCTTTTTGAGGTGATTCAATGTGTACTGGCCTTTTTTGCAAAGCTTCATTCTGGGCTGTTCTTCCATCCAGCTTCAGAGCAGAAGAGACCCTCTCTTTGTCATATCTGAATTAGCCAGACGAATATGGAGCTGTCTTTGATGCCGGCACACCACATGAGAGTGAATGGAGATGGGGTTTGTAGTGAAGAAAGGCTGGCTCTGTGAACTTACAAAGGATGGGTTTGAGTGTTGGGGGGGTGGCTGTCATATTTGTCTGGAACAAACAGTACAGTCTAATCTAGTTCTGCTTTCTGATCTGTGGAGACCAGTGGGGGACCATTGAAGCTCGAAACTCAATCACAGCGACGTGATTCCAGGCTCCAATGACTCAGAAGAATCAGATTCAGTGGTCACTCCATAAAAGCAATGTGGCGAGAGAAGAGTACGATCCGTTCTTCTGTCAGTCTCGGGTACCTTGGGGGTGGGGTGTGTGGGGGTTAAATCGAAGGAGCTGTAGCAGATTAATCTTCTTCAAAGATGCCAGGTGTAACTGGACAGTGGGAGGTTGTTGGGGGTGCGGAT
>JAOXYF010000049.1:0-15747 GCA_028565775.1 Sternarchorhynchus goeldii | reverse complement strand
AGGTGTGTAGAGGAGAGGAGGAGAGAGACAAAGGGAAGAGCAGGGAGGTGTGTAGAGGAGAGGAGGAGAGAGACAAAGGGAAGAGCAGGGAGGTGTGTAGAGGAGAGGAGGAGAGAGACAAACAGAAGAGCAGGGAGGTGTGTAGAGGAGAGGAGCCTTGGTCATCTGATGTGCTGACATGAACAGAGCTTTCAGAACAATGTCTGTATCTCTGCTGAAGTGCAGATATTGAAGCATGAGGCCAGGCAGAATGGACAAGGACTCAGAGAGAGAGGAGAGAAGTGAAAAGAGGAGAGAGAAGACAGGATAGAGAGAGAGAAAGAGAAAGAGAGAGAAAAAGAGTAGGTATGTTCCTCTTGACTTTCTGGATTTTGTCTCTTCAGTGTTCACTTACTGGTCAGATTTAGGTCATTTAACTCTATATTTGCACTCTACAGTTCATGTTGAACATTCACCAAATTAATGCTTCAGAACACAGAACACCCACTTCTCTTCTCCTGTACAGTATGATAAAGAGATTCTGACCAATGTTCCTGATTAGTTCCTTTCTACACCCCCCAAAGACACACACACACACACACACACACACACACACACACAAACCATATAATATAGAATCACTAACAGCCACAATACTCATATACACGAGACTTACGACTCACTACTGATTCATCAGTTCTTTTAGTCTCATCGTTTCCATAGTGACCATCCCCCTCCCCGAATGGCTACTGTAGTGAAGGGTTGATGGAAGCTTCGGGGAAAAGAGAGGGGGAAGGGTAGCTTGTAGGAAAACCAGGTGTAAAACCACCCCGGAGATCAAACCAGCTGGCTGGAACAGCCCTCCCTGAAGTCCATCCTGTATCTTGCATTATTTGTGCTTACAGCATTTGGCAAAAGCTCTCATCCAGATATTTGTTCGCACGACAGTATGTGTGCACTCCCATGGAATCGAACGCATGACCTCGCCATTGCCAGCACCTTGCTCAGCCTGCTTCACGAGATACAGCAATCTCAACCCTAGCTGCCTTGGTTTCCATAGCGACCTGATAGCTAGCTCACTTGGTTAGACTGCACTGTGCTACACCATCTCCAGTGTCTCCAGTGACAGATGTTATGTTTACAAGATGTGATCCAGGGAAAATCTGAAACCACTTCTGCTCTCTAAAAGTGTCTCCATAGCAATGGCATGCTGTCCAGGTGACGCTTCTATTTCTAAATCACGTTACGCTGTATCTAACGGCACATTTTTTTTAAGTACTTATGTGATTAATAATTCATAATGGTCTAACATGCTTTTTAAGTGAGTTGTCTCAATCTCATTCACATAAGAGCTTTATCAATGATATGATGAACTGATTGGTTTTACGCAGCTAATAAAACGAGTGATGCTGTTCATTGCCAAAGCACATACACACACTGCCCTAACTACCCAATCCAAATCACCAACTTAATAATTCACAGAACTGCAGGGAGAGAGAGTGAGAGACAGACAGAGAGAGAGAGACAGTGAAAGAGAGAGAGAGAGAGAGAGAGAGAGAGAGAGAGAGAGAGAGAGAGAGAGAGAGAAATTGTTTCTGTTGCTGTGCTTTTTAACAGCATTACAAATTCAGCCCTCTCTAGCAGGGTTGCCATTTTAAACTCACTTTTCATACTCACTTGGGCTCACCAGGGATTCAGCTGTACTGCCATTTAAGTGGAGAATCACCCTTTTACTTACAGTGACATGCAGTATTCATACCCACCAGGCTATGGTGCTGTGCACAGCTGGAAAAAACGATTGGGCCTACTGACATTGTCGAAGCCTGGGGAGTGGGTGGGCGAGGCAGCTGAGAGCCAGTGAGAAAAGGAAGGGAGACAGACAAGCCTCCTGGAGGCCAAATCTGGGGGGAAATATCTAGCAACAGTTACTGATGGGTTAACTTTAAAGATTTTAACATTTACCAGACAGTTATATTCACCAACATTAAGACACTGATAATGACTTTCAATATGCTGGCTCCTGTTTTCTGTCTGTTTTGTAGAGCTGGGTTTGTTGACTTCATTGTATTATTTATGATACTTCATGCTAATTAGCATTTCGAGGATATCACCCCCTGTTGCCTCACTTTAGACCCACTCTCTATAATAAATTATGTTAATCACTATAATACATATACATTCAGTTTAGCATTAATGACTAGACTGACTGGTAAAATGTCTCTTCACAAACTTAACACACAACACATTAATATACTAAGATTAATTGTTAATATACTAAGATTGTTTCGAAACAAAAATGCAGATGAGGAAAGCAGAGTGGAGTGTCTCACACAAGTCTCAGACAGGTCTCATGTACAACATACAGTCATCCGCACTCACTTCTCTGTCATACCGTCATCCACAGACACTCTTCTGTCATACCGTCATCCACAGACACTCTTCTGTCATACCGTCATCCACAGACACTCTTCTGTCTTCTTCATGAAGCAAACTGTCTGCACTGTCCAACTGTCTGACAGTCCAACTTCCAGATCTGAAGTTATGATGTTACTGTTGTCACTAAGGTTGCCAAAGATATCATATATACCACCTTGTACTTCATATCTCTCTAACATAACCAGTGAGAGAGAACCCAAACAAACAGAAGTGTAAAAGACAGAATAATTGTATTGATTTAGCTACAAACACACACACACACACACACACACAAACAAAATACACAGCTGTCATGGTGGCATTTACGCCACAATAAATTAACATTTCAACCTTTCATTGATATGTCAACCATTGATACATAAAGGGCAATACCATGTGTGTTTGTATGTACAATACCATGTGTGTTTGTGTGCACAGTACTGTGTGTGTTTGTGTGTACAATACCGTGTGTGTTTGTGTGCACATAGACGTAATTGGGAAACAGGCAACTGGGAGAAAAGGGAAAGAAGAAAAATAAGAGAAGAAAGGTAGGAGATAAAAAAGAGAGAAAAGAGAGAGAGAGAGGGAGAGAGAGTGAGAGAATCTTTGTCTTACCTCTCCATAGTCAGTAGTGAGTACGAGCGTTCCATCTGCACAGGAGTTCACTGTAGAGGGGAACAGCTGCTCTCTCTCCTTCACCCACACACGTGCCCCCTACAATGCACACAGCAGAAAACAGTTATACACACACATACATACACACACACATACGCATACACAAACACACACAGCAAAAAACACAGTTAAACACATACACACACAAACTCTCTCTCTCTGACTCTTGCACCCCCCACCCCACTCAAGACATGGGGAGAACATGTACAGGTTTTAATTGAACACACTTCCCTCTCTGTCTTTTGCGCTCAGCAGATGTGGACAGAATCGGTTGTGATTGGTCTCTAATAGCAACCACAGTCCTTTGGGGTCCAGCACCACACCAATCAAAGCACAATGCACTGTACATGACTTACAGTCACGTCGAAGCATCAGGCCATTATATCCACGTCTCCTGGCTTCCATCCCCATCTCAGATACGCTAAATGGTTTCCATGTTGAAAACACACACACACACAATCCCTCTAGTCTGTATCTCCCAGTGCACCACTTTAGACCGGAGAACACTTCTGCTGAATAACCTATACAACCCATTACATCAGACATTCAGGTCAGACTCGTACCACTCCACACTGACCTCCACCTGCAGCCACTATACCTTCCTCCCCATCTTGCCCCCACCCTCGACCCTGAAGTGGACGCAGATCCACAGAGCTGGGCTGGTTGCAAACACCCAAGTGGGTCAGATATAATATAACAAATCCGCCAAACGAGCAGCCATTTCCATGGAGACTTTAACAGCACAAGTGCACAACAAATCAGATGACAATGCGCCAAAGGTCGCAGGTCAAACGTAGGTTAGGAGGTTAAGAACACACACACACACACACACGCTTGGACCTGTGCCTTATTTGCCTTGTTTCTCCCCTTATTTATACCCACAGGAAGGTTCATGTCAGCGCTGTTGGTTTTACGTTACGCTCACCGCTGCACTTCTTATTTATTGTATTATTGGGAAAAACTTACTCCACACTTACACTTGTGTTTCTCCCCCTCCCTGCACCTGACTCAGGGATGTAAACACCTGACACGGGGATGTAAACACCTGACACGGGGATGTAAACACCTGACACGAGGGTGTAAACACCTGACACGAGGATGTAAACACTTGACACGAGGGTGTAAACACTTGTCACGGGGATGTAAACACCTGACACGAGGGTGTAAACATCTGACATAGGGATGTAAACACCTGACACAGGGATGTAAACACAATTATACTTGAGAGACAGTGATTACCATGAAAACATGAGAGATTATATTCTCTTTATTTTTACTCATCAGTTCCGCTTGACTACTCAACTTCATGCCAGACCTGACAGGAGAAGGAAAGAAACATCTCCATCATCAGTTACTCCCTCATCCCTGCTCTCCTTTCCCTTTTAGTTGTGTTTAGGCAGCAGTTCAGAAGTACCACTGCTCCTCACGTCCTAGCAGTCATCAAATATACATGGGCGGTGGGGGGGGGGGGAGGAAGAAAGGAGGGAGAGAGACAGAAAGAGTAGAAGAGAGAGGGAGGGTGAGATGGAGAGATTAAAGATAGATGAGGCAGCTGATCAGAAGGCTGTGCACCCATACCACAAGAGACAAGATCCTCACTATGAGGAAGAAATCAGAGACAGAGAAGTAGACAGCAGGAGGCTTACACACAGTGCTATATTCCCTTCCACATATAAATCACAGCCTAGATGCTAAACACACATACAGGTTTTATGGGGCACTTAACTCCTAGACAAGGTCATTAATGTTAACAGCAGTATCTGGACACTGGGAAACAACATCACGCTTCTCTCTCTCTCTCTCTCACTCCCTATTTGCTGATATAGCAGAGGCAGTAATCAACATCCTGATTTAGGAGATGTATATCAGTGTCCATTAAGGCTCCATACAGCCTGTTAACCTGAGTCAAGCCCTCACACTCACTCATGACACACTCACTTCATCAGGAACACCACACCACACACACATTAGTGTTACTGGCCATCCTCCTCAACATCTTATTGACAAAGTGTCCGACCCTCTAGAACAGCCACGCACTGGATAGTTTTCGTTTTTCCTAGAATTCTGTGTAGATTCTCGAAAACGTACTACATAGCCTGCTTAATCTCTAGAGACGGTGTAAAGCCCAGAGACTGTTTAAACCCCAAAGACTGTAAACTCTATAGCCAATTTAATATCTATTGATGGTGTAAAGTCTAGAGACCATGTAAACTCTAGGGACTGAGTAAACTCTAGATACTATGTAAACTCTACAGACTATGTAAACTGTAGAGATTGTCTAAACTCTAGAGACAGTTGCATGTGAAAATCCCAGGAGATGAGCAGCCTCTGAAAAACTAGACCATCTGGCACCAACAACAATGCCAAAGTCATTCACATCACATTTTTTCCGCATTCTGGCATTTGATATGAACATTAAACGCAGCTCTTCACCAATGACTGCATGATTTTATGCAATGCCCTGCTGCCTCTTGATTGGCTGACTGAATAATTACATTAGCAATCAGGCACACAGGTGTTCTTAAACAAGTGGTGGTGAATGTGTATCTATCTGTGAAACTGAGAAGCTTCTGGTAAGGTAATCAGCCATCGATTATGGTAAAGCCTTTCTGTGACGAGGAACGTGTGCGATCACATGTGTGTGTCTTTGAGTGTGTGTCTCAATCTTTAGATTCTGGGGCAGTCTGTGGTGCTAATTCAACATTTCCACTCAAATTTGGAGCTCTTCTGTAGCATCTGTCCCAAGCCATCTTATGAGGGAGAGAACGGCAAGGTGGAGAGGGCCTATTTTAAGCAGATATTCTTGTGAATCTTAAGAGAATGTGGTCCAGTACTGATTACACCAGGGCAAAGAGCTCATAGGTAGCATGCAGTGCTATCCAATCAGGCTTTAGCAAACTGGTCCAATCAGGTCTTACTAAACTGGTTCAGTCAGGCCTTAGTTATCTTGTCCAAAAATGGTCACCGCTAAATACTATAATCACCATCTCTTTGGCAGCCAGAATGACGGGTTAATGCAGACACCCATGCAGTCAGCCATTTTGTTTCTAATCATTAGGGCAGCCAGAAAGCTCTTGAGCTAAATCAGGAAACAGAAGCAGCTGCTTTAATAAGCAACTGTGCTAATTACCTTGAGTCACTTGTTTTGTGATTAGTACTTGCCCACATGCTGATGTGAAATGAAACATGCCAGCAATCTAAGAATTCAAACAGACTCTGAAACCAACAGATACTGATTGGGTTAACTCTGCGGATAGTGGGTGATGCTGAAAGAAACAAACAAAGCTCCAAATATCACTGAAATACCTGAAATATCACTGTAAACGTCATGATGGACCTTCATCAAGAATGGCCTTTTCCTACTGAAAAGTTCAGCCCGGGTCACTGTACGTCTCCTTCGGTTGTTTTGCGAGACAGGATGGCATCTCTAATCGGACCTGCCAGCGTCTGTCTCCTCCATCAGAGAGGAAACGGCGTGGTTAGATCACTCCTAAGATCATACTTATACCATCACTGTGATTTCTGGGAGATTATAATGGTCGTCCCTGTGAAGTGACCCTCGATCGATGACCCACACTGATCTGGCATGCAGAGAACGTTCATAAAACCTGGGTGTGTACTGACAGAGCACCCAAGACAAAGAGATGATGTAAGATCAGCTTTCTCATGCCCTTCATAGACCTTCACCATGTGATGGTGAAGCCCGTTTACATACAGGGCTAAGATCTTTTGTTGCGGCTCGTTCATAAGAACATTAGGCGAGACTCTAAGATGGTACCTCGTATCTGCTTGGGTGCATATAAAGGGTTCCCTGCTAATACAAGTGATGAAGGCAAGCCAATAAAATTAGATATGGAAAATAATCCCCATGACAACAAAAATCAGTGCCACAATGTCTGCTACACACACACAATCCTAATCCTATGCCAAATCAGCACCTCCATATCAAAGTTCTTAGGACTAACATATGGCTCCCATGGCAACAAACTCGCTACGCGTCACTGTCACAGGTGGCATGGTGTGAAGGAGCCCGATTATGGGATGGAGGCTGGCACTAAATGTATAAGTTGTTTCATATTAGCAAATGAACTGTGATATGTGTAATTAGACTGGACATAAACGGTTTTTAAATAAATGGCCTTTTTTGGCATTTGCTGCCCGTTCGGTCATTTTTTCTATGAATGAATTGAATTAATACAATTTCTTGCCAAGTACACAACCATTAAAGTGTTCTAGAACACCACTGGGAACATATCACAGAATCAAATTAGTGGGTATGATCAGGAAAAGATGTCACACACCATTTGTGCATGTGTGTGTTACGACTGCACTCTGTCTCTCACCTTCCTGCATGTACAGTAAATAAGCATCAGCTATGTTCAGCTATGTTCAGCAACCTATGTTCTCAACGATGTTCTCCGCTATGTTCTCAACCATGTTCTTAGTTATGTTCTTAGCTATGTTCTCAGATATTTTCTTTCTTATATTCCAAGCTCCATCACGACCCCGTCAGTCCCTTCACTGCTGGTTCCAAACTTCCTTCCATAGCTCAGTTCATTCCAGAACTGCTCCCATTCCATTAGCAGCTCAACTCGTTTCAGAAATGCTATAACCACAATACACACATATACATGTGCGCACACTCTCACTCGCACGCGCACACACACACACGTACACACACAGATACATAAACACACGCACACACACAAAATATAAAAATCCAGAAAGTATGAGAAAATTGAGTCACCTAATGTTTGCTTCCTGTGTGTGACCTGTCCCTGTGAACTGATGTACATGTTTAGCTATTAGTCTGATTATATTATGGGTCCATTGGCCTTGCACTAATATGATTATATTACTGCATGCTCATTGGCCTTGCACTAGTCTGATTATATTACTGTGAGCCCATTGGCTTTTCACTAGTCTGATTATATTACTGTGAGCCCATTGGCTTTTCACTACTCTGATTATATTACTGTGAACCCATTGGCTTTTCACTAGTCTGATTATATTACTGTGAGCCCATTGGCTTTTCACTAGCCCAATTAATCTACCTTGAGCACAGGTGTGATGGACTCTTCCTCTCTTTCACTTCTGTGTCTCTCTGTAGCCAGTTGGAATGGCTGGGTTAGTGTGGCAAGGCATGTCCCACTGAATGAAAATAACTCTTAATCACATTCTGTCACCTGCTCTCCCTCTCTCTCTCTCGTTCTATTTATCTCTGTCTTTCTGCTTATACATAAAAGGAGAACGTCGCTCGCAAATTCTAACCAGCTTGTCACATCTCCACTAAATGAATTTCTAAGTAGAGGAATAAAAAAATGAGAATGATGAGAGGAAGGGAATGAAGAAAGCAAATATATCGACTATATATGTACTATAGCATATCGACTACAGCATGTCGACTACAGCATATCTATCTACTACAGCATCTATAAGGTTGTGGTTTGATGAAAAGCGCCACCTGTGTTGAGGGAGCTGTAATTATACACCAGAGAGCAGCACAGTAACACTGTATGTAATGACCTACACCCCAGGCACTGATGCACTCCAAGGACAGATAGACTTTATCCTTAAAGACATACGAACGCTGACAAACCCATGTGCACAACAAGGAGTCAAACATGTACACACAAACACACCTACACACTAACACATGAGCACACAAGCACACACACACACACACTCAAAGCACATTGCTCTGATCAGGATATTCTCACGAAGGAGGATGTGAATTAACTGGGTCAGGACAACATTCTCTCTCCTTCTCTCCAGCCGTTCACCCCACTCTTACTCCCTTACTTTGCAAGTAAACACAGTACTAGCTAAGCATTGTAGTCCAGTATAGTGCTGGATGCACAAACACACGAACCAGTCCGTCTAAGGACAAGAGGTTTTGCGAGACCAAATAAGTGTAATGGATGTAATGTCCGCTGAACACTGGGACACTGCCTGAGCTTATCAACATCCTCCTCTATACATGTAGACTACTCTCCGAGTTAGGACTACTCCCTGTCTTTGTCTAATGAGATTGTCTCCACTGCACAATATTAGCCACGGTGCACAAGTCACAACCTCTAGTAACTGAGCAAGAGCGCATCAAACTCTTCAGACCCGGCGGATCGCAAGGAGCCACTTTACCGAGGAGTGTGCGTGTCCCGAGGGTGGGTTCCTCCTCTCCTCCCGCACAGCGAATATTTCAAAGTTGGCCATGTCAAGCCTAGTCCCAACGCCGGAGAAATGGAGGGGAGGAGACTCGAAGCTCTCCCTCAGTAGGCGTGAGAGAGACGATATGCAAGCAAGCGCTGTATCCCCTGGGAGACAGCCAAGTGTGATGAGCGCACGTGAGAGCCACCACCCTGTCTGAATACTGAGCATGTTCATTCCCTTCTTAAAGAGCACTTCAATTAGTCTGGGCTAGGCTGCATCTCATGGTTAAGACATTTACACAATCTGTAAACACCATAAAACACCACACTAATCATTTACGTTCGGACACACTTCCTCTTTGTACAGGAAAACAAAACATGCAAAAATTGCATTTTTATGTATGGTATTAAAATATATACATGCTAGATAGATAGCTACATGTACGTATCAGTGCTAGTTAGTATATGCTGATGTGTCTGAATCTGCAGTTCTGAAAATCACTGGTATGTACTTCTCACTAACCCTAACTAATTAGGGTTAGGGTTAGGGGTTAGGAATATGGTTAGGGGTTAAGGTTAGACACAGCATGGTGCCCCAAACTGATGGAAAATACGCTTCTGTTTCTTATTTCTCTCCATCACTCATGTTTTCCTCTGCTTGTCCTGCTACGCGAACTCTGAACTAGACAATGAGGAGAGGAAACATAGGAGGGAGGGAAGGAGGCGAGGAAGAACGTTTGGGACACACCCTGCATGCTGACATTAACGCTTCAAACACAGAACTTGAGAAGCACTGTGACACCAAACCACCTTTGCACGTTTGTAGGTGGAACTGTGAAAGCCGTGAAGGACTTATTATGTGGTTAAAAAAATAACAAGAGTCAGAATTGCCAGACTGAGCCTGGGAGAATCCATTTCCCACGTGAAAAGGCGAGACCCAGATGAAGATTCCCATGGTTACTGGAGACAAACACCCATGCACTTCAGAATTAAAGGACGCAACAAAGATGGAAGTGTGGAGCAGAAGGGTTTGGAGGTGGGGCAGTGCAGGGCAGAAAGAAAAGGTGAGAGAGAGGCGATACAAGGTATTTAGTAAAACGGCTAGAGAGAGAAAGAGAAAGAGGGAGAAGGAGAGATGGAGAATGAGACAGAGAGAGTGAGATAGAGACAGAGAGAGAGAGTGACAGAGAGAGAGAGGGAGACAAATAAATGTGTTCACTTTCAGAGTCACTGCTGAAAAATAGGTCACACATCTTGGCTGAAAAATGTCCTGAAAAGCAGAGCACACATGAGAGAAGGAGCCCAGAGCGATGCTGTGTGAGAGAGAACACAGGGTGATGCTGGAGGAGAGAACACAGGGTGATACTGGGAGAGAGAGCACAGGGTGATACTGGGAGAGAGAACACAGGGTGATACTGGGAGAGAGAACACAGGGTGATACTGGGAGAGAGAACACAGGGTGATACTGGGAGAGAGAGAGAGCACAGGGTAATACTGGGAGAGACAGCAAAGGGTGATACTGGGAGAGAGAGCACAGGGTAATACTGGGAGAGAGAGCAAAGGGTGATACTGGGAGAGAGAACACAGGGTGATACTGGGAGAGAGAGCAAAGGGTGATACTGGGAGAGAGAGAGCACAGGGTGATACTGGGAGAGAGAGAGCACAGGGTGATGTTGGGAGAGAGAGCACAGGGTGATACTGGGAGAGAGAGAGCACAGGGTAATACTGGGAGAGAGAGCACAGGGTGATACTGGGAGAGAGAGCACAGGGTGATGTTGGGAGAGAGTCCAGCTCAGTGCAAAAGAAACTTTCTCACTCCCTCTTTTTTTTCTTTCTCTTTCTGTCTCTCTCTC
Organism: Sternarchorhynchus goeldii; assembly: GCA_028565775.1. Taxonomy (NCBI): domain Eukaryota; kingdom Metazoa; phylum Chordata; class Actinopteri; order Gymnotiformes; family Apteronotidae; genus Sternarchorhynchus; species Sternarchorhynchus goeldii. The sequence goes on along the minus strand of JAOXYF010000049.1, from coordinate 4,676 downwards.
TCACACACACACACACACACACACACACACACACCTTGTTAGTTTTCTTGCATCAGTCTATGCACTTATTCAGACACAGCTGTGTCTAACACATAAAACCCCACAAAGCTCTGACTATGAAACAAGCTGAAACCACTTACGTGAAGCAGGACTAACTGGAGCTGATGCTACACATGTGAACATGTCGAAAATATTTATGAGACTGTTCTCCTACTGTTTCCCAATTTTGCCTCATTTCAAAATGTGTCTCTCTTTCTCTCTCCGTTCTCCCTCTCTCTCTCCCTCTGTCTCTCTCCCTCTCTCTCTCTCTCTCTCCCTCTGTCTCTCTCCCTCTCTCTCTCTCTCTCTGGGATTGTTAATAGTGTAGTGTGTGGAGAGATCTGGCAGTGCTTGTGCTTCTGTACACTGCCGGTGCACCATCTTGGCACGTTTGTGCTCTTGTCCTTATTTTTGGCCCTGTGACCCATCACCCCCTTAACACACACACACACACACACACACACATACACACATACACACACATACACACACACACACACACACACACACTTAGCCCTTCTGAACGTGCCGTGATGAAAGACAGAGAGGATGCAAGTGTTCACAGCATTAGCTCAGGACTGAGCCACACCCTGCTTCCATGCCACACACACACATGCACACACACGCATAAACACACACACACACACGCACACACACACACATTACTGCAAAAGCACTAGGAACCAGCTACAACTCCCTGTTTACAAACACACACAACCTAACATCTGGAATCAATGACATCTGTAAGGTGATCAATCACATCTCTGTTCGGTTAAGGGCACAGGCCTGAGACAGAAGTGTCCAGAGTTCATGACCTTTACATGGTGTTTTGGTCACCTGGTGCATGCCTTGTTTCTGGAAATCTCATGTTTTTGACCTCAGAGAGGTGAAAGGCATTACTGTCACTGCAGTGAGCAAGTGAGCAAAAAAACCCCAAAATTCCCAAAAGGATGTTACCCTTAAATAGCGTACGGCTTCCCAAATATAACAAATAACAAACCAGCGTATAATTAACTATCACTCGGAAGATAAAATAAGCTTTAAAAATTGTGTTGCGTTATGTTTTCATGTTTAATGTCGATTTATTCTATAAATAAAAATCAACACTATCAACACGGGATGATCTGTAGTATAAATTGAAGCTGGCCCAAATGTGCACGTAGCAGAATGTAAGATGCTGTGTTAAAGGTTTCCATCCCTTGAAAGTCAGGTGCTAGGACCATGAAGAGGAGTGGTACAACAGACCTTCCTTCCACTTTGCTGTGGGGATTGGAGGCGTGGGGTGTTGAGTCGCTCAGTCTGAAAAGCTAAACTATCACCACAGAGGGAGAGAAAGAGAGAGAGAGAGAGAGAGAAAGAGAGAGGGAGAGAGAGAGAGAGGGAGAGAGAGAGAGGGAGAGAGAGAAACAGACCAAGGGAGAGAGAGATAGAGAGAGACAAAGAGAGAGAGAGAGAGGGAGAGGGAGAGACTGACACAGAGAGAGAACACAGCAGAAAGTGTCAGGGAATGTAGGGCTTGGTATGAAACACCACTGATGTCCTCTGGGAGATTGTGGTGATGACATGTCGGGAAGTGGGAAAGACAAAAGTGTCTGGTGGAGCAACGTTCTGGGGCTCACGCGCTCCAAGAAATTTACTCACACGCTGCAGTAAATTTACTCGCCAGCTCTGTGCTGTCATCCCACTATGCCCCACGGGTGACCCTAATTTAACCTCTGACCCTAGACTAACATGTCTCATCACAGCATGACATGGTGAGGAGGTCCATGAGATTTGCGATGGGTGATATATGTGGGAAAACCTGGGTCTATATTATGATTACTTGCTCTGTGTGTGTGTGTGTGTGTGTGTGTGTGTGTGTGTGTGTGTGTGTGTGTGTGTGTGTGTGTGTGTGTGTGTGTGTGTGAACTTTTGTATCTGTACTTCGATATCAGAAAATTTAGTGGTTCCATGTTAAATGCATTATATATGTGTAAGCAAAATATTAAAATAAAACTCTGGGTTTGGTCTCAGTTTTCTGTTTTAAGCTTTAACCATATCGGAAGAATGCTTTCCCCAGAAAGGTGTGATGATTATCCCTGGTATTTCCTTAATAAGCTTAATGGGAATGACTTAACACAGGTGAACAGTGTGTGTGTATGTGTGTGTGTGTGTGTGTGTGTGTGTGTGTGTGTGTGTGTGTGTGTGTTGAATCTAAGGTGGTCTTTTCTGGGCCTAATTCTTACCGGTCCTGCTAACACTGACTGGGTGTGGAATGGAACCTCTGCTACGCGTCTACGTAAAATCAGACTCCGGGTTACTGCTGATACAAGACCGGTGTCGCAGACGTCGATATTCCAAAGATCCATAGCCATCTTCCGTGTGCTGGAATCTGCGAATACGTTCCACGTGAACACTGTGGTTGCAGATAAACCGGTATATCATAACCTTTCACGTGAAACCTTTCACGTATAACCAGTGTATTAGGTCGTTATGGAATGAAAATCAACAGTATTTCATCGCTGTTATCCACAGCAGAAGCCAACCTTCCCCGGTTCAGCGCGAGCCCCCATCCCCCTTTCCTTAACCCCCCCCCTCCATTCCCACCCCCACCAGTCAACACCGCTGCACCGCTCGCCACAGCCCTGTCCAGCAACACCAACGGAGCGAACCGGACTATCGATTGTAATCACGAACCATTCACTGTCATTTATTATTGAAAAGGCACGAAGGTGCGATGAAAACGGTTTGCTAAGCTATTGGGAAGGGAGAGAAAACGATACACCACATTTAAACATCGATAGGAGAGGTGTGAACAGCGGTAGCCTATAAGGATGATTTACGGAGCTGGTTTTTGACAGGTTAGCCCGTATGCACTCATAAATTACCGCCACGGCGTTTCAATAAGATAATATTTTCAGAATAGACTACGTTATCCAAAGCTCTAATATAAGAAGCCGCGTTTGGGAGGACAAACGTGAATCACAATGAGGAAAAAATTTGCCCACCTCTGCAAAGAATGCATCCATTTTTCCAGACGAGTGTGCGCCTGAGAGGTCGCCGACCCGTGTTTCTCCTGATAAATCACAATTTACTGAGGCTCGTGCAGTGGATGCAGAGATACCGGTCCAGGCTGCAGATGCTTCGCAGTCACCAATTTAGGCGAGAGCGCGAGACTGCTATCCGCATTCCCGCTGCGCGCGGTGGTAAGGGAAGATGTGAGGAAAAAAACCCTCCACGAACACTAGTCTCCTCTGGTGCGAAACAAACTATGGTGGCTTTCCTTATTAAAACAGCCACCCTACGATGGTTTCAGCAGCACGCACCCCGTAGCACTGACGTTCGGTCCTTCTGTCCGCGGCGTGCTCGAGAGTGTCTTCACCAGAATGAATGAGCGAGTGGCGCTCGCACATCTCCTGAGGGGCGGCGCACGGCGCGCTAAAGCCAGTCCAACCCCAAACCTGCTCACAAGATGATATGCATGCTGACATCACAAGGGCTCTTACACACCAGGATCAGACATGTCAAATGTAATAGTGATGATACCGCCGTACTGCCAGCTGCTCTACAGGTCTTATAAATATATATATTAAAAAACGCAGGTGCTGCTCACAGCGCATGCGTCATTTTAAAGGCAGGTCTACGCCAGATATAGTCCATATTAAACACAACTTCTGCCATAAGCAGTCGTTTGGTGTGGTCTTTATGAGCGAAGACGAGGGCGCTGCCGTACCGATATCATGTTGCCATGGTAGCACTGCTGCCACTCTCACACTTATACATGTATAAATGAACTGAGGACTCTAAGCACAGCTGAGTGTGTGGGTGTGCGGTCAGCATTATCACAATATATCACAAGTGGTATGTATGAAATCAGGGGTCTTCTGCATGTGTAACGTTTAGTTGTAGACTATAGCATTAAACTGTTAACTCGTAAATGTTGTTCATACACAAAAGCAGCTTCATGAAATGTCCTCTTGTGATGGAGTAAAATCACGCTCAGGGTAGAAACCTCTATCTGCGGCATTATTATTCTGAGCATGAGGAGTTTGGGAATTCTGACATTTTAAAGTATTAGACTTGTCAGATGCAAGCCATCTCTGCAGTTGTCCAATAGATGATCATGTCTCCTCGTTTAAATTCATCATCATTGCGAATTAGTTGGAAATATAAAAAGAAATACACTTTTTCTTCAGGACTGTGGTGGTGACAGTGGAGCTGTTTGTATTTCCTCTTTCCTATCTGAACCTAGTAGCTCTCTAACCTCTGCTGTCTTTGAATGGGAAGCCTGGAGTGGGAAAAAAGAGGTGTACCTACATGAGGACAGCTGCTTGATTTAGGTAAGATATTAAGACCCACGGTGTGAGATGAAATTACGTTCAGTTCTTTAGATATTTGCATGGCGAACTTATACAGCGTGTTCACATAGGCTGGACATGTGCACCAGTTCTTATACAGTATGTTCACATAGGCTGGACATGTGCACCAGTTCTTATACAGTGTGTTCACATAGGCTGGACATGTGCACCAGTTCTTGTGTTTTGTGACAGCTTGTCACATCATCTTATGGTTATTAAATTAATTAAAATCACAAACCCAACTCTTTCCTCCATGGACACACACACACACATACACACAAACACACACATATTAAAATA